>WIPJ01001378.1:232856-267900 GCA_018155075.1 Cassiopea andromeda
TCTATCTATCTATCTATCTATCTATCTATCTATCTATCTATCTATCTATCTATCTATCTATCTATCTATCTATCTCTCTCTCTCTCTCCATTTTTCGATATGTTTACCTTCTATTAGATCATATATAATGATAAATGAGGAATTACAAAAGTAGCACAAGCAAAAGGAATTGAAGTTTGCGATTACTCTACCCAATAAAAATTAAGAAAAACATATGAGTAGTTGCATCCTATTGACAAATTGTTTATCTAAAAAACGCTACAAAAGCAATTACTAATTTTCCTGTATTAAGTCTCATAGTGAGACTCAGCGTAATATCTACGTATATAACTGCATGTAATAACCTTCCTACATAACTTGTAAACAAGAATGATTAGTATAAAGGACGCAGGCGCAATTGGGAATTCCCGACACCGGCATTGTACTATCAGCAATACGCAACAATACGAGTCAACTCTAAGCTTAGGGAAATGGCTCAAATAAAGCGCGGTGCTCGACAGGGATGCATTCTTTCACCATTTCTCTTTTCATTGTATAGTGACATAATTATCGACACAATATCAACATTTTACGAAATGCTGACGATATTGTACTTTTAGCACATGCAGGAAAAGATTTACAAGTACTTTTAAATCAATTCAATATGAGAAATAGACATTTTGGAATGGAGTAGCAGCAAGAAAACAGAGGTAATGATTTTTACCAAAAAGGCAAACAGTGATGCTCCCCAATGTAATATTTACTTGAATGGAAAGAAATTGAAACAAGTAGAACATTTCAAATATTTGTGCTGTGCGCTATCATGGAATCGTCGAGAGGATAAAGAAATGAAAATAAGACTTGGACAAGCAAAATCAACCTTCAAGAAAATGAAGTCAATTCTCTGCAACAAAAGTTTAATATTAACATTACGCTTTCGTGTGCTCAATTACTATATTTATCCCATTTTTACCTACTGCTCAGAAATATGGAATATATCCAAAGCCATGGAATCACGAATTCAGGCATTCGAGATGTGGTGCTTAAGGCGTATGCAACGAATTTCATGGAGAGCAAAATAGTCAAATGAAAATGTCCTCAGGCAAATTGGCCATAATACGAGATTATTGAAATCGATCAAAATGAAACAAATGAAATTCTTGGGTCATGTAATCAGAAAAGGGAAATTGGAGCATTTATCTCTAACTGGATTGATACCTGGAAAAAGAGCACGAGGGAGACAACGACAACCATGCCTGCAGCAGTTCGGTAAAAGCCCAATCACTTATCCATAACACATATGACAGAAAATCATGGAAAAAGGCTACTCATGAGGCAATCAACGTTTTGATCAGATAGGATACAAGATGATGATGTAACTTCAGAACATTAATATATAATATATTCTTTTTTAATTTTGTTATCTTGTTGTATGTATGCAACAAATATATTTATATGACAGAAAGTTAAAAGTTAATTTGCCAGTGAAAACTGTTGTAATTAGGATCTGTGCAATGAATACTGCTATGAAACCAGCATAATATACTCTTTTTTTCATAAGAATGTCCAACTTTTCGTTGAGCCTCAATTTTACTAATGTTTTGGTTTTTGAACCTTAGATCATTATTAAATTATTCTTAGTTATCTAATGTTCATTAAAGTCTGAAAATCAAAGGATTATATTAAAATCTTTATTGGTGTTTTACTTTATTATAAGACAAAGTAAAAGTGGAGCAGAATAACAAATATTGTATCCATAGTGAAAAAGTTAATCCGAAGCATCCCTGGCCTAGGAGCAGCCGTGGCTTAGCGGTAATGCACTCGACTCAGACGAACGTGGTCCTGGGTTAAAGGCCCATCGCAAGCCATTGGTGACGTCAGGAAGGGCATCCGGTCCTAAATGCTCGTGCCTGAACTAAAGTCCTCCTAGAGGCACCCTCTAAGTCCCAAGGAATTGGGGGAAACGGAGGTAACATTGAGTAAAAGCGAAAAAGTTAATCTGCAAGTAGGAATAGAGCTCAAATGCAAAAAAATGGAAGTTTTGTTGAAACGTGAGCCTTGTACTATTCTAATGTTATTCTTAAATTTCAGCGATTCTGAGTCTGAAAATTCTTATAAGCTTTATTCTTATAAAAAAAGTGTTAATCTTCTTCTTCCACACTTACAAACATTTTAAATCTACTGTTTTAGAGCATTCTCTACTATTTTGCATTATCAAGTGTAGTTGCCACAATTCAGGGTTTCTTTAATTCGAATATTTCAACGATTAACTTTAAAAAGAAAGATACAAGTTCTATAACATACATTAAACAATAATCACAATCACTTGTTTCGAAAATTACAAGAAAGACCTAGCATACTTCCATACAATCAGAATAAAGATTAAGCTATACAAGCGATAACAAAATAGCTGTAATAGATAGTACTATACATTATAATACCATAGACTTACCGAATATTTCCTCATATAGCCAAATAACTACATAAATATAGTTTATATCCATAGCACTTCACCATTTTCAACTGAAAAACATTTGATAAGCTGCACTATTATCATGTCAAGCAACTCCCCAAACACACAAAAAGACGCACGCATCATGCTATTACAAATTATTCATAAGAACACCCAACACGGTACTAGCCATAACAAAAAACTCTAGCGAAAACTCGTTAAAAACAACGAAACAATGGACACGCAACAGCCTAACAAGTAACACACAAATTTGCAGGCAAACAGATACGCAAACAAGGAGACAAGTAACTAAATTATTAAAAAAACACAATAGTTTGGCGATAACATCAAGTAAGTATCTATTTATTCCTACAGAAGGCGTAGTTTGCAAGAAATAATAAGTATAATAACGACGATTTACTGGTTATGATGATGATGATGATTCGCTGACGATAGCACCAAATTCCATAACCGTTCAACAGACTTCCTCGTAGCCGAATAAGGATGGCTTCGTTAACCATGTATGGATACGCACTGCCGTTGTCTTGAAACAAGTCTTAATTGCAAACGAACAAAGGTGAGGTTACTATTTACTGTATTAAGAATACTTAAAGCCCTTCCTATTGCTAGTTCTCCGTATCTTTCCTGCCGCCTGTATTTATTTATGAGAGAGCTTGCTGGGAATCTAACCCTAAGGCCTAAGATAGACATGCGACGGTAGAGAAAAGGAAACATGCGAAGAGACGAGGTAGTGCACTAACTATGACTTAAATTTGATTCTAATAAAGCGCGGGAGACATTTTCTGGCCTTTGTTGTTTTTAGCTTATAGGAGGGAGTGATGCGACTGCTTTATGTCGCATTTTCGCTGATTTGCAGCTCCAAAATTGCAACCGTTTTCCAACTTTTCAGCATGTAAACATGATACCCTTATATCAAGTTACTGTTGTTCGATGGGGTTTTTACCGACCACTCTGTTGCGATCTGGTGCATGAATTATTTTTAATATTATGTCGCTTTTGGCTTTCGTCTGCAGAAGACACTTATGTCGTTTACAGCCCATATGCCATGTACTACTTTGCATGATCTTGAAATGATGTCTACCGTTTCATATGTTAGAATAAGTTAGCATCTCACTTACCATGCTGTATAATGTCTATTTTGAGCTCCTTTTTGACTTGCACCGCTTATCTACTGGCCAATTTCACTTTTAGATCACAATAGTAGCCATGTGGTGTTGCACCGTTGACAATTACTCAAGATTGGATATAAATGAGGATGACGAAGATGGCGATCATGGTGGAATTGATAAAGATGTTCGAAAATGTGTTGATGACAATTTCAATTTTGATTCATCCAAAATCGATCAGTTGGAGAACCATTTAACAAATGGATCAAATGCGTGCTATCCTGTCGCATTGAGCCCTATTTCAAAAAACTTATCATTGGATCTGTTACCAAAGGATATTCTTGTTAAGATAGCATCCAACCTTAATATTCGTGATTTGATGTCACTGGAGAAAACTTGCAAGCCATTGAAGGATTTTGTCCTACACTATTGGAGAATATTTTGTGAGAGAACTTCTATTTCAAACGATCCAACCCCATTATGTGTTGGATGGCGATTGAATCCTTTCTCTTTATATTCATATGATAATGCTTTAATGTGTTGTCAAGATCCAGTCAAGAAATGGCGACTTTCTGCCATGAGGTCGTTACTAGTTGGGAGATTTTGTTGTGTTATCTGTGGTCAACATTTAAAAGACAGAATGAGTGTGGATGGTATCTATTTTAATCATGATGTACTTCTCTGCTTCCCAGATTGCTACCATATTTTTACAGTGAACATTAATGACCCCGTGGTATGCATTTGTTTATTTGCTGTCTCTCAAAAGCTGAAGCAGCTTTGTTAATTGAAAATTATGAAAAGCTGGTTAAAATATCTTCTTTTTATGATGCCTTTTGAAGAATTATCTTCGTAAGGAAAAGGAGTTTCTTTGCTTATTACCGTTGTTTTGTCACTTCTTCATTGACATGAAATATTAGTCAGATAACCAGGTTGTACTAGAATATGCAAAGTATTTATCAGTTTTTTCCAATCTACCTCTATCCTCTTTGATGTAAAATTCCATCTTCTTTGAAATTGCCCATGGTCTTTTTCCACAATTATATCAATATTTCTTACTGTATGGTTTTTTCAGTGGACATCAAAGTATATATTTAAATTTTAATTCCAGCAAGGCATTGCTAACCATTGAAAAAGTATCTTCCTTTTCTTCAAGTGTGTTGATTCCATGGGATATTGCACTTGATTGGATTGCATACTTTCCAAAGTATCCTCAAAATGCTTTTTTTCTCTCATGTTGCTTGTCCCTACATGTTTATTTCCTGTCAAATCTATAGTACTTTTACAATATATGTTTATTGCAGTTAGAAATTTGCCAAAAGTATGGACTTGGTCAGAATGATTTGATTCTTGTTAACTCAACGTATCCAGTTCTATTGGTTAATGAGTTTATCCAGAAACTACGCCAGATGGGCATCAATGACAAAGAGCTATTAGCTGAAATACGACCCTACCTTGGGTTTTCAAAGGATGCATTGCAGAGATATTATGATTATGTTGAAAAGATAAGAACATTGTCTAGTTTAATGTAGAATTTTTATTAGTTGGAATTGTTATTGCATGAGAATTTGAGCGTGCAGTTGTAATACTTACAATTTGTGTTTGATTTCATATTCAATTTTAAGAAATTTGTTTCTATGGTAAGGATTATTGGATGTTTTGTTAGTATCCCCCATAAGTGGGCCTGTGAAATTTTGCAATATCACATCAGTTTTTCAAGCTAGTTGACTCCAACTATGACTTTGTCTTGTTGGAGATTGGGAGGGGCTTAAATTCAACTTCTTTTTATTTAGAAATCTTTCAAATATTGCATTCTTAGGCAAATAATTACCATGTATCTACCTCAGATGATTCTACTGGGACTAGGGGGATTATCGCCCCTTTCAGAACATGCTAGCCTCCCTGTTGGAAGGTAAAAACTATTTGTTGGAGATTTTTGGCATTTATAGTGCCCTCATTGGAAAATTCCTGGTGCCACCCCTGATCTACCTCAGTATCATAGTCTCCAAACTTTATTTTCACCATTGTCGAGCATTCTCAGAAAAAGGTGTTTGTGCAATATCTTTTGTAACAGTTCGGTGTTGATACATGAGCTACACAGTTTTTGCTTGTTTGTGCAGTGTTTAGAAACCAGAATAGCACATTTTATAATTTGCTGTGCTGTGTTTCATCCATAGCTACCTTTGCTATTGTACTTTTACATGTTTGCCATGTGGTGTGCTCACTTACCACTTTTACTTAGGTCTTCCACCCCCATTTGATATTAGATCTGAAGGCCAGTCAGTGTTACTGTAAATGTATTGTGTTGGCTTAGTAGCTCATGGTTTTTAAGCCATGCTGTTAATTGAGTAGCATTTCATGAAATCCTATATGCATGATAGATTCACCAACTTGTATTTGTTCAATACCACAAACACCCACACAGACTTCCTCAATGCCCTATTACAGTTAGACTCAGTGATGTGCTGAGACACCTTCTATTGGGGGGCATATTGACCAACTGACCAACATTGTTACTAAAACAAAAGGTCACAGAAAATGCTGTTACCAACCCTCTTGCAGCATGGCTGCCTTTTGACCAACTCAACTTCCTTGCAAATTTGAAAATATTGGGGGGTGCGATGCCCATGCCCTCCCAATTGGCACATCCCTGGTTAGACTTGTATTTCAAACATGAAAGTGTTTAGGTATAGATTGAGTCTTCTGAGTTCTAGATCATGTTATAAAGCAATAACCTTGATATATAAAATGAATTTATTTTGATAGCCTGAGAATATTCAAGAGTTCTGTTTAAAGCAGCAATAGAGATTTTAGTGAAATGGAAGTTTTGGAAGTCAATTGATACCTTAATTACACCACCCACTAAGGTAAGGGATGCTCTGTGTGTCTGCATCAAGTAGGCTGTCTTTGAAATACTGACCAACTTAGTCTCCAAGCAGTAGAAGTAACATTGTGATGAGTTTTCCTTGTATAGAATATAGTTTTGGTATTGTACTGCCAAGGCATGGATATCTTTATTGGAATTAATATTTCATTATAACATTTCAGATTATAATATTTCATTTATATTGTTATATCCCTGTAGAAGCTATAAATATATAACTGTGTAGAAAGCATGTAAACATACATTATATTAATACAATAAATGTATATTTATACATTTATTGAATATTAAGAATTAGAATTTTTAGAGGTAACTACAGTTTATCTTATACTGCTTTTTTGTGAATTAGAAACAGATTTATTTTGAAAACAGTGAGACATCAATATAACTCATATATTGTAATGCAGTTTGGATGAAATGTATATACAAAGTAATGTAGTAGTTATCAGGTTTTGGAACTTTGCCCATCACTTTAGAAGTATTTTATCATAAAAGTGGTATCTTTCATTGTGTTTGCCATGTGAATGACTGGCTTGAAATTGTGCGGTACTTTCGATACGTGGGCAGCATTTTAGCAACAGCTGAGTACATACTGAAACGTTGGTGAAATAGTGGTTTCCTACACGAGAAGGTAATCTCTATGGCCTTTTCCCATATTCCCAGACAGCCTAGTTTATTTCCTATGGCTTTCTATATGAAATGAAAAAATGCAAACCAAATGACTTGAGAATAAATTCACGTCTTATTAGTTTTTTCCGTAAAATAAATAATGATGTTCAATATTGGCTGGCATATTGACAAGAGAGGTTGTCATGCGCACAGTATGAATTTAGGAACCTGTAGAGATCACCAAAGTGAAGTT
The DNA here is from genome assembly GCA_018155075.1 of Cassiopea andromeda. Lineage (NCBI taxonomy): Eukaryota > Metazoa > Cnidaria > Scyphozoa > Rhizostomeae > Cassiopeidae > Cassiopea > Cassiopea andromeda. The sequence goes on from WIPJ01001378.1 coordinate 240,158, forward strand.
AGGAGAACAGCTTAGAAGTCTCGCTGGAATCTGTTGCTGCAAAGTTGTAGTGACTTTGATGAAGAGACAAAGCAAGCGGTGACAAGCTTAGGTGCTGGTTGTGTCAAGCTATTTTTTGCGCACCACTGCTTATTTATCGATGAAAGTTACAGATGGTACACCATGGTAAGGCATTATGGGCCTATCTTGCATAATGTCCAAAGTGTGGTTGCGTTTTGGGTTGAATTAGCTTTTCATCACTGCTACCTTTAAAATAGAAAGATGGATGACATATGGTATAAACCTTTACATAAAAAAGTCTATCGAAATTAAGGAGTTCTTATCAGCCGAAGAAGCAAATCTGTTGGATTTTAAATTGGTAAATGAGCATGAGAAAAGGGAAAGTCGACATTGACCGAAAGTGCATCGAGTGCGAAATCGATTGCAAATGTGGCTGCCAAAGCAACATTTATGCATTACCACTAGAAGTAATTGAACGCATTTTATGGTACGAGGATCTATTGACATTAGTTGCTTTAGAGAAAGTGTCAAGGTTCTTCTTGTCGGTCGTATCTGATTTCTGGATTTCGTATTGTAAACGAAACCGACTGTTGAAGAAGCCAATCCCGTTATGTTCTGACTGGAGTTCAGAGAGTAGAAGTATTTATTCTTATAAGAAAACCAAAGAGCAAGTTAGCGATGAAGCTCAAAGATGGAGAATTATGGCTATTCGCGTGTACTTGAAATGGAACTCTCGTTGTGTAATTTGTATGTCGATATGTGATGACACTGAACAAAATTATACGTATGGCGATGATGTTTTGCTGTGTCCAAGTTGTCTGCCAAATTTCACAATCACAATCAACCACGATTTGGTAAAGTGTTTTTATGAATCTGAATCGTGTTTCTGGGGATTTTTCTGATAAACTTAGAGACTTCTTGAGCTGTACTCTTGAAAACTTTATTTGTATCATAGTGCCGCCTCTAGGTAGAGGAGAAATGTAAATTTTTAGTATAGTCCCATACACGCAGATCTTTGAAGTTGCTAATTGAAGAGTACGGTTCAAGAAATGGTAGCAACGTGCCCTCTTACACGATGCTACCGGCGTCAATATATATTATTTACATTTATGATTATGCATACTTTGCTTAATGTTTGGCATGCCTTTGTATTGAATTGGAAATTTAACAGATACCTGCATGCCGGTATGCATGCTCTTTCAGCTGGGCCTCTATTCACAGATTTTGTATACATATTAATTTGATATAGACAGAAAAATGGAGTACTACGCCTTCATGGTTTTTTTATTGTCTATACACAAAAGCTAGTTGATAGTTTGTGATTTTGCTGCGTGATTTGATGTAGGAAATAAGTTGGTATTTTAATGTATGGCCTGCCTTCTCTCATATTCTCTTATTAGACATTTTTCTTATTTATAGACTGCAAGTTTTGCTTTCTTCTTACCAAAGTTACTGTTGTTTGAGAATATTTTTATAACTAGAAATTTTAAGCTGCATAATCTCCCTTTTAAAGCTGCTAGAATTGATTAGCTATTCAGGGTTTTTGCAGTTTTGTTTAAAATGTCTTAAACTGTAGGTGATCAATGAATCTTAACTTGATTCTAAATGCTTATGGACTGACGTCTTGCTAAGCTTTTCTTCCTTTGATAAACATTCCAAAATAAGCAACTCCATATTTTTAATAGTTTTTTATATCTTACTTTTAGCTTCATGTTTTGAACTCCCTTGGTGTGTCTAACTCAAAACTTCATATAAACTTTGGAACAATACTTCGTTCCCAGTTCATCAAAGCTTTGAAATCAAGTGTTCAAGATGGGGATCTCATTATGGAACAGTTGCAGTCATACCTTCAACACAAAACACCAACGTTTTCACCAAGGAGAGAGTTATTATCCTCTCAAGAAGGTTTTCCCCCAATGCCTATGTTACCACAAATTATTATCAGTTCAAGCAATGAATTCAATTTCAAACATAGAAGTTGTTGCTGCTCTGTACAGCAATGCTCTGGCTCTTCCAGACGATATACACTTCAGACTGAATTTCCAGTTGTTCAAGCAAGACAGAGACCATTTTACATCAGTTTGGGAGTGTTATCTTTTATCAATGTTTTTCTATTGGTTCATTGTGCTGTGTTAAGGGAATACTCAAAACTGATAAACATTACACAAGAAGCAGTAGTGAATTTCATTTGGATATCCTATTCAAATATAGCATTGCTGATATTCATGATGGCATATATTATTACAACGTTTTATATCAGGCGTGGCAAAAGAGGATGGAATCAATCTTTTCACACCACACTGCAATGCTTTCTTCTTGCTTGTGCATTGGTTGAGTTTGCTGAAGGTGTTCTTGCTAGGCAATTCATAAATAACTACACTTCCATTTCAACTTCATTTATGAAATCAGGCATCTCAAGCTATAATCAGTCAGAGGAAAGCAGAGGTAAAATTGATTGGATCCAATCTGAATTTTCTTGTTGCGGATTTTCTAGCAATGCAACAGCTGATTGGTTAAATGTAACACTTTTGTTTCCCATGAGCTGCTGTCCATCCAGCAATTGGAAATGTAGTGAAGTAGAGTATTTTAGGACAAATTGCTTGGCACAAATGAGTGCTGCTGTGTCACCTGTACTCACATCATTTGCATGGACAAGCATACTTTCTGGTGCATTCCACTCATATTTTATTCTTTATGTTTGCATAATATTCCATGTCCAGAGGACCAATACCAACTAATGAAAATTCATTCTACTGCAATTATGATTGCATTAATTAATTTAGAGAGCTTGTTAAATTTACTGTATATTTATCTGTCTTTGCTGAATTTCAACATGAAACAATATTTGTAATTGGTAGTTCCTGATCTCTTCATCTCTTTCTCAGTTTCCTTGTTTGTCTGTCTGCCAATCTATTTCTTTGTCCAATCCTCTCCTTTTTCTCTCCTCTTCCCTTTCTGTTCTCTCTTTCCCTCTGTGCTCAGACAATAGAGATAGTCTCAGACTCCTTGTATTATGTGTTCCCTCACAATACAGAAGCAGCTATTATGCTCACATACACTTAGCAGCAGCAAATTGCATTTCAATTTCAAATTCTTGAATTTTTTAATGAAGTCAGAATGGCATTCAGTACATTTGCAGACCACTTTCTGCTTTTCAGTCATTTTATATCAATTTTTGGAGTCCTTACACAAGCAGATTATAAGAAGTCCTATTTGTTTATAGTTCTATTTGTGCCTCTCTATCTAGCTTTTCCTGCTTAAGTTTTAAATGATTATTCAACACATGCTCATGATAGTGAAGTATGGGAACCAAAACATGCCTTGGGATTGTGAAACTATTATTCTCTTTTTTATAAAAATAAAGTTTGTAGGAATACCAAGGCTGAAAGTCACTGACATTTAAGAAAAATTTAAGAAAGTATGATGCTCAAGCTTAAGACATGTTTTTTTTGTATCCTAGCTATGATACTACCTACAGATGTACTTTTGCATCATAGATACAAAATATTAACTCTTGCCTAGTTTTACAATGTATTAAAACATTAATGAAGATTGGAATATATTCATTAACTTTTTGAGGAAGTTGTACCTTTGATATTTAAGAATAATTTAGGAATAATTCTAGGCTCAAAATCCGAAAAAGTTAAGAATATTGAGGCTCAGCAGAGAGTTAGGTGTTCTCATAAAAGAGTGTATATTTGTTTTCATTTTATCAGTCATTTATATATTTATACTTACACGTTATGTTTTTATAAGAAACCACTTTATAAGCAACCTAGTACCAGACAGCCTAAAAGTAAAGAAACTGTTAAAACTACAAGGAAAGAGGTAAGAAACTTTAGGCAAATAGCGCATTGAAATCGTTACTTGGTTCAACGTACCAAAACATTGTGAATATGACATTGCTTTAGAATTTAACTGGCACTGACGCATATTGCTTGTTGTAGGACAAATGGTCTGGTACATTCACCTTCTAAGTACACTTTCACAGCAATTCGCTAAATTATAAAACTTCTAAGAAACTGTTAGAACTAAAATGTGGCCAAAAAGTAAGAAAATTTTAGTACTAGGTCTATGCGCACCACAAGGAATAGTCTGAAAGTCACAAAGCCTATCCATAGGTGCAATTTGTAGAAATAGCGTGCGTTGATTTGGCAGAGAGATTGTCCCACACTGTCACTCCTTTGTAGCATCATTATTAAATTGACTGATTGATTGGTTGATAGTTTGTATTGATTGACTAATCCACCTTTCGACGCAAAGTCCACGTGTTACATGGGGTCATATGACCTTTAGAATAGCGCTATGATTTGTAAATAGAAGCGCGAAAACTGGGACAAGTCTGCTGCCGTTTGCTGTGAATGTGAAGAAACCTTTTTCTAGTTTGAAAACTAGAAAAGTTCGGTGATGTTGACTCTACGAATCCACCGTTAAATGACATAGACAAAATAGAGGTTTATGACTTGCGGATGTTCTTGCTGTCAAGAGTGCAGACTTGGATGTCACGCTGGTTATGGCTTTAATCAATTTAGCCCGTGAAGGTAGTACTGACTTTAACGAAAATCCTGTTCTTCATTTTATGAGCATTTTATCCCCTGTAGTAGTTGTGGTATTGCTTGCAGTAACAGCGTTTCACCATTGTAAGTAGTTGCAGTTCTTTCCCAAAGACTTCCGTCCTTGTTTACATAAATGAAGGCTTATCCAATCATGGCAGACTATTTGAAAGATCACGTGATCACCACTGGCACGTGGATTTAGCTCGAAAAGGTGGATTGACCGATATCGCTCTTTGTTATGCTGAATCAGCATTATGACAGCATGTTGTTGTTGTTTACTAGTGATAGCAGCCAGTAACAGTAATGGCGTCGTACTTCGAAGAGCACTGCGCTGACTCAGCTTCTCAAGAGCAGGAAAGAGTCAATTTTTTGCTTGAACTTGCAAGACTTCTACGGAGGTAAAGAAATATTTCAATCAAATGAAATAATCCACTATTTTTCCACCAAATGTGAACTTTCCAAATAGCGAATTGCGTGTTTCTTCATAGTTTGCTTCTTAAAGTTTTGGCCGATGCAGCAGGTCCAAAGTTTTGTTTGAATGAAATTGCAAATAATCAGCCAATTTGTGTGATTATCAATTTCTGCTTTTCAGAGTGCTTCGAGAACAAAATGTTCAGCTAGATTTGCCAATTGAAGAGTAAGTATTGTTGTCTTAAAATGGCTGAAATTAGTCAACTAAGTACGTTAGGCCTAAATACCTATAAGGACAGTTCATTGTTTACAGAGGGGTTTCGATGAGAAGTTTGTTGGGTGGGATAAATTCTCTGATAAATTGAGGTTGTGCCTATACATTGCAAAAATCTCAAAGATGAGTAATATGATTCTTCAGCACGAGATCATTTAATTCCAAACAATTTCAGATTACTAGAAGAGCATTTAACAGCACCACCAGCATCTAGAGAATTTATTGCAAGTTTGACAACTGTGACTGGCATGAGTGGTTTGTAAAATTATATCATTGATCTTCATTTCTGCTGTAAACTTGCTTTTAATCTTCTGTTTTTGGGGACTCTGGTGTTTCTAGTATCTAATTTATTGGAGAATCATAATGTTTGGTAGTAGATGCAACATCTTTCAAAATTTTTTCAATTTGAATGTTCTTTATTTGTGTGGTAGGCCTATCTTAAATTGATCATAACAAGTATAGTTCATTTTGTTTCTGCCTTTTAGATAAATGCTCAATTTGCCTGCTTGAGCTGGATGTGTGTATTTTATCATTTTGTATTTATTTTCTCTTTATGGCTTATTTATTTCCCCATATGTTTGACATAAGTTTGCATTTTGTGTGCTTTAGCATTTAACATTTTTATATGGTTGTGAATGCTTTTGAAAGTTTAATCATGATCATCATCATTAGGCTGTCACACCACTGCTTGTGGATGGCCTCCAAAGCTGTCTCCATGCAACTCTGTCCAGAGTTTAATATATTTATCTATTTATGTATCCATTTAATATGTACAAAGAACCTTGTTTTTGCAAAAATAATAATAGAAAAAAATAATAAAAGTAATGAAGTCTACTAGCATGTGTGCAAATAGAGCATTATGCATCAATAAGATTAACTTTTTGGGATATTCTCTAATCTCTGCTAGCAATATATGAGACAATATCTGAGAAACTATATGAGACAATTAATGGTATCAAGACTAAAAGCTACAACAGTCAGTTTGCTGTGGCCAATCCCTTGCTTAATAAAATGCTATAAAATGATAAATGATCCAAGCTGTATATTCTTGAAATACATTTTAAAACGGATCACTTTGTTCAGTGAAAATCATTTAGAGTTTGCAGCAGGGGTGGCACTAGAGACCAACAGCTTATGTGCCAATAAATTTAGAAGAGCATAATTGTCGATGATTTAGAAAATATTTCAATAGAGAATATATCAATAGAGTTGTCACTGCTTATTTAGAAAATGATTGACAGCCCAGTTTTTTACAATGTTGACAGATTGCAAGGCAATGTTGTGTAGTTGAACAGGTTTGACTTCAAGCAACAACCTCAGTCTTTGGCAAGTCAAGGTGCTGACAGACTCTTCACCCATTTAAAAATGATGCTGATGGTGGGGTGTCATGGGGTTGCAGACAGGGTGGCAGCTACCCCCCAAGACACCCTGTAATGCCAACCCTAATGATATCAACTGCTGAAGCAGATTGTATCCTTGCACTCTTTGCATTGTATTATGAAGATTTTGCTTGGTTTCTTGCAGAATGGAGAAATAAGTAAAAAGTTACCATGTAGGCATTGTTTTCATGGTGAATGTATTATCCCATGGTTGAAAAAGGTATTTCTATTTTGCCATGTTTTATGTTGTTCCATATTTCATATTAATATGAGTTTCATATTTTTCATTTGTTGTGCCCTCAAATGAAAAAGAGAGGCCATATTATGTTAAGATGTCAGTAATTGATTTCTTTTATCATGAGAAGCTGTACATAACAGTTTTTTACTCCTTGTAGCTAAATTATTTCATTCTAGTGAGTCTATCGTTTTTGCTTTGGCTGGTAAAAAACAGAGGATTCCTAGAGAATGAATTTTAGTAAATGCTTGCATAATGATAATTTCCTTATCACCTGATTTTAACAATCATTCTTTATTCATTCTTTATTCGTTATTTCATTCTTTCATTTTTAGACTAATTCCTGTCCAGTTTGCAGACAAGAATTTCCAACAGACAATGTAGCATATGAAGAATACAGAAAAGAATTAGATAGGGTATTAAATCTATTTATTCCCCATATTTTGTACATGACTTAATGGTTTTGAAACTTAAATGTTGATAATAGCTGCAGAGATATCAGCAGTACACATTTGTACAAAGCTATTTTTGGATGTTTTAATTGCAGAATCGTTAACAGTAGCATCCCATTCAACTTTTGAGGGGGTGTAGCAAATAATATTTACCAGCAGGTTAGGACATGTCTCAAAATTCCTGACAAGAAGTTATTGCAATGCTGGAATTTGCTAACAAACCAAGGAAGTACAAATGGTTTTGGAAAGAGTATGGGTTGTAGCACCCCAGCCCTTATTAAAGTATGCCCCAGCATTTCAATGACAGATCAATCTTCTTTTACTAATGAATTGAGCACTGGCTGATCCAGGGGTTCATGGGGTTGTGGCCCCCAAGCAGTAATATTTGCTATAGTAAGCAATTGTGTTTAGAAACTGGAAAAGACAATGAAATGAATCAGATGGCCTCCTAGCCCAGCTCTGGATCCACCCCTGTGGTTCAAGCAAGGAGCTGTTATTCAATGTTATACAGTTTATTTGAAAAAAGTGTCTCACTTCTGTTTCATTAGTCTGTTTGTTTATTATCATACCAAACAAAAGGGTTTATCAACCTGCATTTTACCCAGATGACCCAATAAAACTTGTGTAAATCTCTTCAATTGAATGTTTAACCTCTTTCTCTAGACAGCTTTTGTGAATTATTGCATAAGATGCTTTTTATTTCAACTTTAATAGGAAAGTAATGACTTTACAGCATGAAAAGATCTTTTACCATTTTGTAGGAGAACAATGTTGATAGAAAGCATCGATTGGAAGAACTTCATGGATCAATGTTTACATGAAAAAATTTTATGTTATTTGCTCATTAAAATGTCTAGCCAATTTGTAATTTGCTTTAGCCTTATTTAAGTATTTGTAGTACATTATTTTTTTTGGTTTGTCATGACAAATAGCTTTCTCTGTAGTGCAGTGATTTTCAACTGGGGTTCAGCAAGTACAGCCCAGGAGTTGCTCCAGAAGTTGTACAGATGCTATGATTGGCAGCAGTTTTTTTATTCACTTTTGCAGATATGTGAACAGGGGCTCCTCAGGTCACTGGAATATTGCCTTAGGGCTTCACTCTGGCAAAAAAAGGTTGAAAACCACTGCTGTAGTGCAATATGTGTATGTATGGGTCTATATTCGGGGATACCCAAACCGGGGGGATGTGGGACACTCTACCCCCCACTTTGGTGTAGAAATAATGCTTTACATTTTTCTTGCACTTTTTTGCAGAACAAGGTACCACAAGAATCCTTTTTCCATCCAGAAAGCTTTTTAACTGATCATAGATCATAGATAGGTAGAATTCTGAGCTTATCCCCAACCCTGTATCTGCCCCCCTGCCCCCTGCCCCCGCCTCTCTTGGACCTGAGTTTGTGTTATGATCACGTGGTCATTCTGTAGTCATTCACTTCAATACAGTTGATGTTTTGGACATTCTTAATTCTAATGTCGGTTGTGTAAAGTACAACTTCAGAAATTATTGTATGTATTTACTGTAGAATAAATTATTTTAGTTCTATTTCAATTTGCCTGTAATCGATGTCTATTGTTGCATTTGTTTTTATATTACGATTTTTCTGCATGGAGTAAAAAAGTGCGATTTTGTTGCACAAGTTCCATGGAAGTCATTATGCAGTTTCTGTTCGATCTCACCCTGAGCTAAGATTGACATAGTTGTAAAGCTGTTGATGGGAGTTTGGGAGTAGGATACAAAAGATAGGGCATTTCGTGTGGGAGACTTTAATAGAGATTCTGATAAATAGTTTATACATATGTATATTCTTTGTCATTTGGACTGAAATGTGTAAGACTTCTATTTACATTCAGTTTCAAAAAGCGCCTTTTTATCATCTTCATTGCTACATTCCCTGCCGCAGGATTTCCATCATGGTTCTGTTTATTCTTCAATTTTTCAAATAGTCTCTGTGCATTACGGTATCACAGTGGTCTCCAGGATTTTTCATTCTTTCGTCTTTAATTCAGCACTGTTAAATTCTAGCAGTATAACATCCACGTTCAGATTCTTGTCTCAACCATTTAAACAAGATGGACAATGTATGTTGGTAGTCCATGAGCACCCCCAGGGACAGACTGACTAAAGTTTCTAGCCCAGGCACAGTTTGACTGAACTACCCTTAAACTCTAGAACAGTGCTTCTCAACCGGGGTGCACATGCACCCCTTGGGGTGAATTTGAGATACTAAGGGGTGAAATTTTTAAAAAGGGGGAATTGGTGGTGAATTATACACAAAGGGGTGAAGTTTTAACTGGGCAGATAGTTTTCTGTCAGCTGTATAATATGGGTTTCCTGTCATTTCAGATTGTTATAAATCGTGACCTACGGCTAAAATTAACAAAGCTAGTACTAAGTATAAAAACTCTTGTTGATCGACACCAAGCCCAAGGCTCGCATTGATAATTATTTTATTTACATTTAGCAATAGCTCATTACAGACAAAAATAACACCTATTTGTTAAAATACAGTATTTGTGCTTTGTTATAGTATACACCCTATGTCATTATCTCCTAGTTTAATTTTCCACAATATGACGATTTGTCATGGTGGGGGTGAATAGCTGAGAACTGTTTCTTAAAGGGGTGAAGTGGATCAAAAAGGTTGAGAAGCATTGCTCTAGAACATAGGTAGGTGGACAGAGGTGTTAAAAAAGGTTACAGATTTGCCATTCATCAACAGTGTTGATGCCAGTTCTTTGATATATACATTAAAAAGTTTTCATGTCCAGAATTTAACATTTCTCTTCAAGCTGCCAGCCCTTCAGACAGGGGTGATTTCTAGGGAGGCTCAACCCCCCTAAAATTCTTGAATTGGCTGAGCTTTTCAGAGTTTATTTGCCTTGCTTTGAAAGTGTTATGATCAATTTTGCACTGCTATGTGGTTATTGAGGAATCTCTTATTGTTGATGATACTATATCAGTAGTGAACTAAATTATCATGTCTCCATCTTTAAAGACATGGGCATGGTTGTAGCTGGGCCACACCCCAACTATGGGCGTGGTTCTGTCTAGAGCCCCCCTTGTTAAAATTGTTGGAAATCACCACTGCCTTTAGGCATTCACCCAGAAAGCCTGACTGGCCAGTCCACCTCTGTGTATTCCCTTTGAGCACCCCCTTTCTATTTGCCCCCTCTAGATTCTCAAAATGTATATAACCTGAGAGTTCCATTACCACCAGTTTAACAAGGGTTAAGCTATGATAACCATATCAAAATCTATCATTTTCTTAATGCTTGTTATTTTTTCAGATATCTTCCAAAGGCCTTGTGTATATTTCAGAGACTTCTGACATGGTAAGAAAAGATGTTCTAGTCATAGGTGGGTTTTGTGCAGCAATTGGAGTTGTGCTTATCCCAATTTATGTTATGCCAAAGCTGAATCCTCAGCCTTATGGTAAGCATTTATTGTGTTTTAGTGTGGTAGGTTTTGTCAGTTTGTTGTTACTGTGACAACCTTTGGTTATAAGGCTCATCTTGAGTGTAAAGTTATCAGATGTTGTTTCCTTTGAGATTTGTGGAAAAGGCTCCCCATGAACCACCATGATGCCTCAATTATGAGCCCCTTCTAAAAGTACCCACCTTATTCAGAAAAGTAGTGAATAAGTGCCCATGTCAAATAAGCACCCACCCTTGAAAAGGGCCCATTCCTCTGTTGTAAAAAGTAGAGCTCATTGACATTTTTAAGAACATTTTTTCTCTTTCAATTGTGGAAAATGGAAGGTAAATCAACAGAGATACAATAACAGTTTTTTTGGCTTTCCAACATCTCAATTTCAATGATTTTTTCTCTTTTTTCAAAGTTTTAAGCCATAACTATTGCAAATTGAATGTCATTTGTCACTGCTGTGTACTCGGCTAAAACCACCAGACTGACTGTTTACTTTCTTCTGCAAATAGTTTCGGTCTTCAAGTTTTTGTTTTCTCTCTATACATTATCTTTCATTTTACTTGAATTGCCCTGAGATGCATTTGAGTGAACAAGCACCCCCCCTTGTATAAGCAGCCCTTCAAATAATCACCCACCATTGTAGCTCAAAGATTTTATAAGTGTCTGTAAGATTTATAAGATTTATAAGATTTTATAAGTATATTTTATAAGTTTTTAACTCTTAGCAGCTGGTGAAGATTCGTTACATTGTTTTATGGCTTGATTTTGATCTTGTTTTTGAATACATTATATGTTCGCATCCTACAGATATAGATTCTGATTCATAATGGAACCTTTTTAGTATCTAATTCAAGTCTAGGAATAAATTGATAAATTTGTTTAAGAGTTTTCCATGATTTAAATTCTTTCTATATGCAACTTGCTTAGGCTTGCTGTGCTGATATAGCTTAGGTTCAGACCTTTCAGCTTTTCATAGCAAAAATATCTGAAGCATTGGTGTTTATTTAGTCTCTATGAGGCACTAACATGGATGGTGCTGAGTGGTATATTTCAAAGTGCAAAGTCACTAGATTAGCTGAAAACAGCCCTAATTTCAGGTCAATGGTGGCAACTTGGTGTGGTGGCCACAATGTGATAAATATGTTAGATTTATTACCTAGTGTTTTTGCAAAGCTTACAAAAAGTTTTCATTGAAGTATGGCAACATAGCCCTCAAAGATTTAGATCTATATAGTGTGTGATTGAGAACAAATTTGAATGCTTAAAAACATTTGAGAAAAGGTTTAAAATCTGTAGCTAAGGCCAACAGTTATAGCTTCCTTTGATAAAGAATAGTTTTGCACACTTGGGTATAAAATTGCACACTTTAGGGTAAAATAATTATTTACTTTTTTAAAGACAGCATCCAGGAAGTAAACAGAAGAGGGATGAATAGAGAGGAAATTCAGCCTGGAGGTGAGTTTTTTCCAAAATTTGTTAATTGTATTTTTAAGTGTGTTTTGTTTGTTTTAGTGAGATATGTGAGATGGTCTAGGGGGCATACATACCCCACATCTGCACAGTATGTGTCTATGATTTCAGCTTGACATAAATTAAGGTCAGCTCAATGGTATAACAGAGGCATTTAGGGGCCTTGTGAATTCAGTAAGATTTGTTAGATTTACTATTATTCTTATGCACATTTCTACTTCTTATATTTAGCCATCATATTTTTAGCTGCATTATGCATGTTCCACCCTATTTTCCTGCTCCACATTTTAGCTAGCTTGCCTTGCTTCCCTCATACTGTTACATGCTGCTAGTTAGGTCAGTTTTTACAAGGAATTCTAACTTCCACTTAATTAACAAGCAAGCTAATCTTCAGAATTCAAACATTGAAAGAAGTAGTACTTATCTACAAATATCAGCATATAGTAGTCATATATACACACACATGCATACCATTTTCTGTGCTGGAGTATACCTTAAGTAAGTAAAGTTAGTTATTCCTTGCTATATTCCTATCTTAGTTGTATTGTTTGTTTTGTTTTGTCTCAAACTATATCATTCTGTGTAGTTTATCGGTGATTAATATTTCTCCTTGTCATTAGTCTATTGTATCCTTTTATTTAAAATTCTTGTCTTAGTTTGAACCATGCTTAAAGATACATTGTTGAAATCTCGTTTCTACCTTATTGTTCATCTCTGGGTTGTCAGGTCTTTTAGTACTTGTTCAATCATTTACTAGCACTGTGATATGTACAAGTTACAAGATTTGGGTTCCCATCGAGATGCCCCATCTAAATAATGCAAAAACTTTGTCTCTTGAAAATGTCTGAGGGGCCTCTTCCAACATTTATTGTTTACCCCATTGGGTGAACTACCATTTTATTGAAATGGTGGTGATGTAGTTTTTGTCTTTCTTGCAGGTATGAAGATTTGGAGTGACCCATTTGATAGAAAGAAAACTAATATTGATGATAAATAAGAAAGGCATTTTTTAGAAGAGATAATGAGTTCCTATGGCCTAAATAAGAGATTGTGCTTGTTTTGCTGAATGGGCAGTTCTTTTGGAGTGTAGTGTAATTGTATATGTTGATAGTGGTAGAAAAAATGTGTTTCCCAGTATCTGTAATCTATTAGCCAAATTTCAACAGCACTCTCTACTCCATTTGTAAGTAGCTGGGCATGAAAGTTGTTTATAAATACTGTGAGAAAATATTGATAAATAATTTCCTGGGTACATGTAATACTTTCTGTCTTCTTCACATCACAATGCTCAATGTGCTCCAAATTGGTTCTTCTTGAGCTTAGCAGCATGCTTTTATGCACAGTAGTAACAGCATAGCCAATATGGAGTTGGTACTGTAGGAGTGCTAACTGCCACAAAGCCGGGGGGTGACATGAGGGGCAGTGCTAACAATTTTGTCCACCCATAACTTTCAATCTTGATCATTGGCATCTTGTTGTTATCTTTCCTATGTCAGAGATTAGAGAATGAAGCTTTCTACTGATGTTTGCAAAGGGGCATCCACCAACATTGTAAGGAATGAAAATGTGAAAATTTTATCGGGGGACAAGCCCCCAGACACTCTTTACTCCCTTTCTGGCACCAATGTAGAGCAATTAGTGATTGAGAATTTTCTGATTTGAGTCCTCAAACTCCTTCTTTTCCATGTGTGACCAATAAGCACCCGCTTTATAAGGGCTTGTTGCCCCCTATCTTTTGAAACTTGGCTGCATGACTGGGTGCTTATTACAATTACAGTCTTCCACGAGGGGCCTCATTTAAGCTGGGGCTGTCATTAACAGCATGAAGTTGAAGCTATCTAGTAAATCAATATGCAATTACCTATTGTAAGCTTCCTTATTATTAAATTAAACATAATTGAAAAACTTGTCTTTCTTCTTTGCCAGTCTTATAAACTACCTGAATGAGCATCTTTGCAAAAATTAATAGGACAATTCATAAATTGCAAAAATGCCTTATGACCTGTCTTATGCAAAAAAGTCTTATTACTTCATAATTTTCCAAATGGGCGCCCCTTTCTGGTTGAGGGGCCCTAATTTAAGTCCAGACGTTCATTGACTCTTTAGCCATCAGGTGGCACTCATTTCAGACGGGGTGCGCTTTCAGATACTTGCGGTAGAAACGGAAGGCGCCTAGGGAATAGATAGACCAATCACATGAGGTTATTATTACCACGTGACTATGCTGATATGATGGACCTCGCTTGCATCCTTTACCACGTTTCTTGTGTAGATTGTTAACGGCGAAATTCACAAAAAGATAGTAAATTCAGTTCTAGTTGTCTCACTAAAGCATAAAACATGACTGAACAAGAAGCAACCGATGGGCCGAGTACTCCTAAAACTGATGAAGATGATGACTTTGGGTAAGTTTACTCAAAAGGCATGTCCTTTGTTGTGTATCATTATTGACTCTAAAGTTCAGTGCAAGCCTTACAGTATTTAAGGGACAAGAAGAGTTGGGTAAAGTACACAAAATGTTACACAGCCATATTTTTGAAAACTTTTAATAAATACATCATGCAGTGCAATACGTAGTCATTCTTTTATACGTCTGTAAGATGCAGTATCACAGCCATAGGCCGCAGTCCCACATCAGCTATATAGCTGCCTCAAACTTCAGCCTGCATTAACAAATATATAGTAACTAACCTTCTAAGCTAAAAACTATCGTCCCAACTTTTCAGTTAAGGTTCATTTCTGCTTAATTTCATTTCCATGCTAATTAGTTCCACTTCTTGTTTAGCATGTTTGTTCTTGCTTTTTGCAGAAAGTTGTTTGTTGGAGGAGTCAGTAGTGATACAACTGAAGGTTGGTTTTCTGATACCATATTGTAAAATTACCTTTGCAAGTAGCATTCTATTGTAAGCTGCCAATAAGAAATTCCCTATGTACATCTCCCTCCTCTGTTTTGTGTTGTTTTTGTACAATTCTATTTCATATTTACTGTTGTTTTTAAGAAATATATTTTTCAATTTTGCAATCTTCTATGTAGTGGAATTTTAAAATTAGAGAGCTCAACTGAATTTAAAAGAATTGGATTGAGCAAAAAGAGCTATAATAGTCAAGGGAATTTTGAGTTGGTATAGGGTCTTAATCTTACTGGCTGGTTCATATTGACATAGATCGTTGGGCTTATGTACATGGAATGCACTCTGGCATTTTTCTACTTTTCAATCTGAGCAATACAAAAGCTGCTGGTCTTAACCTCTCCAGTAGCTACTATA
This sequence comes from Cassiopea andromeda, assembly GCA_018155075.1. Lineage (NCBI taxonomy): Eukaryota > Metazoa > Cnidaria > Scyphozoa > Rhizostomeae > Cassiopeidae > Cassiopea > Cassiopea andromeda. The sequence goes on from WIPJ01001378.1 coordinate 255,628, forward strand.
AGATGCCATTAATTTGCAAAAGTACGAAATTTTATTGCCTCTGACGGTTTGCAGAGACTTCATATGGCCTTCATCTCCATGATGGGGTAGTATTTCCCACCCTCACTTTCTGAAACCTCAATTTTTTAAGTTGGTAGAGTAAATCTCACCCCCCATTTATTAGGCACCCCATTTATTTGTCACTGATGAGTAAAAGTCTAAGGTGAATTTGATAGATCAAATGAACTCCATATCTGTAACACTTTTGATGCATTTTTTACATTTCTCACAGACACTAAATCATTTGTTTGTGAATTACCTTACTCTCAAGTGCCAAATAAATGGGGGGTCCCAATAAACAGGGGGTTGGGGGAAAATTCCAAAATTTGATAAATTGGGGGGTCTGAATTTGAGAAAAAGCTTTGAATGATTATACAAGGACGGAAAGAACAAAAACAGGTTGTCATGAAGCATAAAACTAAGATATATACAGCAGTATGCTATTTCGCCATAAAAATTGGGTGTAAATGATACTAACAAGGAAAGGAAATGAAATGAGTGGTTTGTAAAAAAAGTAATTTTCCTTAAAGCTAATAAACGGGGTCCTAGTAAGGTCTGGGGGGTTGGAAAAAAGTCAAAAATTAATAAGCAGGGGGGCTATTTATTTGGCATCTAAGAGTAAGCAAGGCAGCCGTTTATTGTCAAGAACATTTGGCATGATCACTATAGCATGTTAATTTGTAATAGTATTGTTTAGCAAAATGACCATACTTTGTACAATGCAATTTTTGATTAAATATTTTAGTAAACAATTTTCTGCTGAATTCTTTTGATTGGTACTTTTTGTTAGTTGCTGTCAATCCTTGTTGTTAAATATGTTCACTTTTATTAAATACATTAAATAAATACATTTGTTGTTAAATAAATTAAATATTGGCTTAAATTTATATTGATAGAATTATTGAGGCACATTTTTATACGCTAACTAGATTGGTTAAGATGGCAATTGCATGTTAACAAGAGACTAATTTTATGTGGCATATGAACATTTGAACAGTTTCTTATATTTATGCTGGTTGCTGTTGTTGTTTGAACACGTTGTTAAACATAATGGCGTACTATCTTTCGCTTACGATGTTGCTGTTCTAAAATGTAATTCGTTTTGTTCCTGTTTATGGTTTATAGTTTGAACCTAAGTTGTTGATTTTATTCGAACTACTTTCCTCTAGTATCGCTTCATATTTAACAATTGCATGCTTATAGTTTGACTAAAGAGAAGTTTTATTTAAATCAAATGTTGCTATTCTGATTAATATTCAGGGTCTGCATGAGTTTTGGAAAGTCATGAAAATTGAAAATGCAATTTTCCAGGAACTGGGAAATTTTAGAGATGAGAGAATTTTCAAAATGGCTATGGAATAGTTTTGGATTGTTGTTTGGAAAGATTCTAAAAATTTCCTAAAATGGATGTAGCTTAGTGTCATATTAAACATCATATATGTTATGTTTGCTCATTTTGCACTCCATAATACAGAACATAATCCACCAGAAAGTTATCAAATACATCTTTGAAAAAAGTGTTTTCTATTTTCATGGAGCTTCAAAGTGCAAAGGAAAATGAATTTCATGGTTTTGGAAAGTTGGGTATTTGGCTTTGGAAATGTTTTGGAATAGTTCTGGAAATTTTGTTAAAGAGTTTGTACAAACCCTGAATATTATTTTATTTAAACTGCAGAATTAGTAATAAAAGTAGCAATAACTGCAATTATAAATTTCAGATTCCTTAAAAGCTTATATGGAGAAACATGGAGGGGAAGTAGAGAGAGTTGAACTCAAATATGACAGATTAACACAGAGAATGAGGCAAGTAGCTACAGCTGTGGTCCTGTTCAGTCAGTTTTATCCTGATTTTAATTGGGAAGATCAAACTTGTTCCATACTTTTATTGGAATGTGTGCCATGGCAACAAAGATATCTTCACAAGGTGCTTCCTAGAAAGTGCCAGAATTAATTTCTTGGTAGTTGGACATTTTTTACAGGGGATGAGTAGGTGACCACCTTGGAACATCCATATTTACATGACCTTCCTTGGTAAAGCCACTATTAATTTTATCACAAATGTTTGCTATTTTACACTGGTATTAGTCAATTCACATAATTGACATAATTAACATAATTAGGATATCCCCATAACAGTGGTTTTGATTGGTCAAATCCTGATGCTATTTTGTATGTTTCATTCTTTTTAACAGGGGATTTGGTTTTGTTAAATTCAAGGAAGAAGCATCTGCAGATAAGGTTACTTTTGATAAAATTTGCTTACTATCCAAAGAAATATTGCTTCACAAAATCTTCTGATGTAGATATAAATGCAACATATGCAAACACAATGATTAATATGGATAACTATGTCTAACATTCACAAAGCAAGACAGAATTGTATTTCATTGATAGGCCAAAGTTCAAAGTTCCATAACAACGGCACAGCAAAAACATTAATGATACTGATACTGATTAGTCCAAAGTCCAGCTCTAACAATTTTCTGTGTTTCTCATTCAAGCACATGACAGTTTAGTGTTTCAAATAAATGAATTCATCCAGCATCAGGGTGTATACCATGCTTGACATTATGCACAAGTCTATCAATAGACCCATTACAGCACAAACTATTTTTTCATTTGTAGCATGGATGCTCAATCATTGTGCCAGTAATTCTCAGCTTTGTTTAAAGGGAAGGGTGTCTTGTATGTGGAAGTTATGTTTCTAGGGCTTTTTTTTAAATGTCTATCTTTTCTTTGCCAGATTCTTGAAGGTGGTCCTCATGTTTTAGATGGTAAAAAGGTAATTCCATCTTGTTCAACCTAACTCATGTTTGTTTGGTATTTATGATTTCATAATGAAAGACAATTGCTATGTTTTTTTATTAATTGAGACGTTTTTATAAACATGTTCAAGGAGTGCTATTTTATCAGCAAGAGACAGATTTTGTTTATTTACTCAAGTTTTGAGGTGTTTCAGTCTCACAGTTATTAATATCACCTGACCACCTTTGAATATCATTATTCTGCCATATATGGTGTAGAGACTTGCTTATGATAGTTATATTAAATATTTCACGTTAAGCAGATTTTAAGTGAAAGTGTGATGTCATTTGAATTGTTTATGCTTTCAGATAGACCCAAAGAAAGCCGAAAAACAAGTTAAGGTTAGTATTAAGATTTTTGGCACCATTTGATAAGATATCATTGATGTACTCTATTGTGCCTTCCAGTAATATTTATTGTATATCTGGAATTCATTATATATTTGGAGTCTTGGAAAGTGGAAAATCATATTCTTTTAATGAAACTTTTGCTTCCACTACAGCTTGGTGCAATTAGAACAAAGAAGATTTTTGTTGGTGGTTTGAAACCAGAAACAACTGAAGAATCATTAAGAGAGTATTTTGGGCATTTTGGGACTGTAAGTTGCTCTTTGCTATCATTTTCCATTGCTTCATTTTTGTGCCATTTTCACATAGAATTTTAGTAAATTTATTGTGTGTCAAGCACCCCTTTGAAATTTTGCAAATATTGAATGCACTAAAGCACTTTCTGATGTAAATTTTTTATATGTTTTCAACTACACTATAATAGTGATACCCTGAGGAAAATAATATCCTGACTGCCCCAAAACCATTTCATAAAAGACAGAAATAAGCTTAAGTTTAAGATGCAATCAGAAAAATTACATAAAAGCTAAAAGCTAAAGAAGGAAAGAGACACATTTTGCAGTAGATGGAGATTGTAAACAGTTAACTGAGAAACATATAGACATGGCTTCTGCAGAATTTTTTAGTTCTGTATTTCTCTGCAGTGCAGTTTTGAGAGTAAAATAGAATAGGAGTACAAATAGAAGTGCAAATGACTTAGACTGACAAGGAACTGAGTTTATATCCTAACAATGCAAGTCATTTACGATGCTACAAACTGCATTTGATGCTGAAATCAGCAAGCCAAGACCAAATCCCTCTACAGGCAAGCTCCAAGCTCCAATTTATCGTTGACAAATAACTCTAGGGAGAAATGGAAGTAAAATGAACTAAGTGGTGCTGAAAATAAATAAAATTAATTTCTTAAATCTACTATTGTCTCTTTTACATTTGCTAATGTTTTATTCTGAATCAAAGGGGATGTTTAAATGTAAGTTTCAGGTTATCTAGGAGGATGAGTTTGTTTATAGTATTGGTGCTTCAGTTAATATTTTTACAATTTGCAATTATTTTTAGGTTTTACAGATAGAATTTATTTCAGAAAAGGACTCAAATAAAAGGCGAGGTAGTATTATTTTTTGTAGTAGTATTATTTGTAGTATTTATTTAATGTATTTTGGTATTTTTATCTGATATTATTTCATCCTTTTCAAGTATGATTTTGTTGAAGCTATGTGATGTGGATTTTTTCACAACCATTATCTTGTATTTAAAGGTTTCTGTTTCATTGAGTTTGACAATGAAGATGTTGTTGATCAGTTGGCAAAGAAGCAGTTCCACACTATAGCATCAAAAACAGTGAGTCATTTGGTTTGAATAAAAGAATTTGTTTAAAGATTTTCATTGCTTAATTTTTGTCTAATGCTTCCAGTATTTACTTACACATGGTAAACCATTTTGTCATTTTCTTCTGAAGGTCTTACTTTGAATAGCAGTTAGTAGCTACTGGAGGACTTTGAGTAGAAATTTGAGTCTGCTTTTTAGCATCAGAATAAGCGTGCTTCATTGATGAAGTTATTTACTGTTGATGGTAGACATGCTGTGGTGGTGATGATGATGATGATGATTATGATGGTGATGATGATGATAACTGTGATGATTGTGATGGTGCTAGTGAAGATGATGATTATGATGGTGATGATGATGATTGTGATGATTATGATGATGGAAATGATGATGGTAATGATGATGATGTTGATGGTGATGATAAGGCATGCAAAGTCAAGGCTGAACTCAAAAGGAGAAGGCACAGCAGCCTGGTGCCGTTTCTCCTCTAAAATATCATTGGCCTAAGTCCAGTTGGACTCACTTGATGTTTGTTAGTGGGAAATAATGGATGCTAGACAAAATGTACAGAGAAAGAAACACCAAAGAAGAGAGAGAATCCAATTCGAACTTTGTAACGACTTTAGGTCTAAAACGAATATTAGCAGACATAGGAGAACTTGCCAACATCAAGATGGGAGACTGGACAGCATATTCATGATGGGGAATGAAAGCCAATAGATAGATGGTGATGATGATGATTATGATGATTATTATGATGGTGATGGTTATGATCATTGTGATGGTAATGATGATGGTGATGATGATGATAATGATTATGATGATGGTGATGGTTACAATCATTGTGATGGTAATGATTATGATGCTGGTGAAGATGATGATTATGATGATGATGGTTATGATGATGATGATTATGATGATGACGGTTATGATGATGATGGTGATGATGATTATGATGATTATGATTATGATATTGATACTTTTATTTTTAGGTCGAAGTTAAACATGCGTTTTCAAAAGAGCAGCAAGCTCAGTTGGCATCAAAAGGCCTCTGGCCACCTGGTATAATAACATGATATTACCCTCTTATAAGCAATTTTGTTATTAACACCATATGAATTAATTGTCTTATAATTTATAAATATTTAATATTTTAAGTCATCTGTTAATCATTATGTTATGCTTTTTTCCAATCCACAAACATAAAGAGTAGGGTCTTGTCGCCCTTTTAGCGCAGTTTGCGTTTCTCAGGCTTTGCTTCTGTTTTGGGCAGCGCCATTGAGGCTAGAAGACTCTTAACTGTACATTCCAAGCTACATTCGAACAAAATGCGCCACTAAACAAAACTAAACACTTACTGCGCCAGTTTGGGGACGGGTGAAGGAAGACTTCTTTATTGAAAAAGGCGGTATTTAATTGGAAATTTTCTACCTAATGTTTAAATGATAGCATTGCCAAACACACCATTTTTGCGGGTATTTTTGCATTAAGGCAAGTAGAAAAGGATGGTATAAAAGTGTTACATGGAAAACGCAAAGAAAAATCGCATGAAGGTTTGAGGTACTGCAATAAAACATTCAGAACTTCGCATATCGCGGTCAAGACAAGCAAGGAAAAAGCTTGCGAACTTGGAAAACTTCGAAGTTTAGTCTTGTATCATTTTCGATCTTCTCAATGGAGTTTTGAATATGCAGGAGACCAAATCAAAGTCATTGCTTCGTGGAGCTTAGGCCGAGCAGGTGCACCAAATGGGGTGACAAGACCCTACATTGATGCTTTGTTTATTGTATACTGTTATGAATTATAGTTAAATTGACAAAATTGTCTTTTTGCTTCATGTTTGTGTCTTTAATTCCTTACTGAATGTTCCTTTGATATGTGCAAGCCTTTCCTCATTTACCATCAATGTCCTTCATTTTTCTTTCATACAGGAGGTAGAGGTCGTGGGCGTGGCGCATTTGGCATGGGCATCCCTGGAGCCTATCCAATGTACGATCAAGGTTTGGCATATGCAAGTTTAGATCCGTATGGTTATGGAGGCTATGGGGCTGGTGCTATGATGGGGTATGGTGGTGTCCCTCCTTATGGAGCGGGAGTCACATACCCCACCATTGATTACACTGGCTGGTCAGCTCGAGGACCAGGTAAATAATTATGAAGATTTGTTCATTAATCACTGGTTAGGATTTTGGCTGTGTTCTAAGTTTTGCTGTAGCAGGTGATAGGACGGAATTTAAGGTGAAGTTGTGCCATGTGCCTAATCTCAATTTGATCCATATGTTTTGGTTTTATTGACTGTTAAAAAAAAGGAAACTTCACAAATGAGGAAATATTTACAATTGTTATTAGGTACTGAAATTGGTTGTTGAAATGGTTTGATATTTATGCGTTTCATTCATGACAGTCAACAGAGACTTCCTTGCCTCTCTTTTATTCAATCATATTTTTGGATCCCATGATGCATTTCGGCAATGTTTTGTTTCCACGGCGACATGGTACAGCATGAGGTATTTAGTTGCATGTTTTCATGCGTTAAGTTGGCCAGTGTTTTTCTGCATTTCAGAAAAATGGCGTCATATCAAGCCGGAGCATCACAATTGCCCCAATGGCAGACTGCCTTGTGGCTAATTTATTATGCATACCTAATTATTTTGCATAGCTAATTGTATCTAATTATGTACACGATATGCATAATGTAATTGCAGTACAATGGGAGGTTGTAATTTGTTTTTACACAGTAACGCTATGCAGAGTACGCGATGCAGGATTAAATTCTGCATAAAGTTTACTAATTTCACCGAAATGGTAAAGATGCTAGCTCGTAATTTGATGCGTTCAAAGTGTAATTATGCAATCAATTGGTAATGAATCGTAATAATTAAGTAATGGGGAGTTAGGAATGGTGTCGAAGAATATTGGCATGGAATCTCCCTCCTTCTGGCAACGTTATTTGATTGGTCACCGTGATGACAAAGGTAAGGGTATTCCCTCAGTTCCCGGATGGTTCGTAGAACGTGTGATACAAGCACAAGTAGATGTAATGGTTTAGACAGATAAGAATCAAGTGATGACCACATTTTGCAAACTAGTCTGGTTTCGGTCCAGTTTTGCGCGATTTTCGAGCTCTTACTTGGGACTGAGTTTGCCAAGCCTCTTCCTGAGTTCATTAGGCCTAGTCTGTACTTTATACGAAGTCTGGTCGGAATACAGAATCTGTATAGTGTGTACACAGCAATGGGCATCACCAGGATGTACTTTTTGCAAAATTGAACACGAAAAATATGTATGTTTTCTTTGCCTTCCAGGGAAGAGACTCAGGGTAACGATACTAAATAGCAGAAAATATCTGTACGCATTCGATATAATATAGAACCTTTGAAAAAGTTGGGTCTCTGCTGCCTCTTTTGGCATAGGCGCTACTAGGTGGACCTAATCTGGATAGAGACCTTGGCTAGTTTGAATAGTGCGGTTGAATTAAAGGCGATAACGATGCTTGATAGTGACCACTTATCTCCGCGTAGTAAATTGTTTGGTAATTTTAAGCCTTGGTCACTGAGGAATTGTCATTTCGCAGTCTTGCTTACAGGTCATTGTTACACGTGTGAATCATTATTTTGGTGATAATGACATTGCTACTTTAAGAACAGTCATAAAATAACGCAGGTGTAACTAGCAAACAAGCCATTTAAACTAACATATTGATGTACCTTATCCTTGGCACGTCCGCTTAAAATAGAAATGCTTGTGAGAAAACGTTCCAAATGTTGATGTTTGTAAGATGATGAACACAGTAGAAATAGGCGCAAAGAATTTCATCATTTTGTGGTTTCGGTACCATATCTTTGGTGGACGATTGCTTGGTATCAGCAGCTTTCGTCTTGCTTTTGATGTTTGGCGGTCATTTTAATTACGGTATCGAAAGTAGTTGACCAAAAACGAATTATCGTGATAAAAAGTTTCACTGACTTACTTTTGTAGTAATGACAATCGATTCAGCAGAAATGAATGTTTATGGGAACTCTGATTTTAGAAGGAAAAGTGGATCATATGTTCTAGTTATTTTTGATCCAATTTGGTAGTCCAGTCGTGATTTTGAAGCTTCTCTTATTGTTTTGAAGGTATCGGTGGTCGTGGTTCTGGTGGTGTTGGCCCTATGTTCTCCTACGCAGGAGCACGAAACTCGTTCCATCCTTACTCAAGATGAGACGTTGCACACGTGAAACTCTTTTCAAGATAAGACGTTGCACACGTGAAGCTCTTTTCAAGATGAGACGTTGCACACTTGAAACTCCTTCGAATTTTCTTGTATTTATTCGGTTTCGGAGTATTTGTTAATATCTTTCTATCTTTTCGTCACAACTGTTGCTAAAGTTTCACCTGGTGTGAGTTGTATCATTGAGAAAACAACCAGAATACAAACTGTTGATGATATGTACCACAACTTTTCTCTTGCATTTTCGTTTGATGAATTACCCAGATAATATTGATCTCAGTTAGTTATCCTACGCGTTTATTTTAGAAGAAAACCATTATTTTGCCTGAGCCTCAATTTTCTTAACTTTTCCCGAAACTGAGCCTGAGATTTTCTTAAATTTTTCTTAACTGTTACTGAAATTAACTGGCTAGAGTGATTTACACTATCGTTAATAATATTGTATACTTGAATTTGAATTCCATCTTTAACACTTTAAATACAATGATAACGAAATATCAATTTTTGGCCAATAAAAACACTTAATTTTGGAAATTTAGCCTCGTGATTTTCTTAAGATTTTCTTAAGATTTTGACCATTTGAGGCTCATTTTCTTATAGACTTTTTTCTTATAAAAAAAGCGTGTATTTCCTGAAGAATGATATCTCTAGTAGACGTAGTAAACTGTGCACTGCCCAGCGAGTATGGATAAGGAAGAGGTGAGGACAAATGATATAGCTATAATGTGGAGTCTATAGAAATTTTTTACCAGCGAGTTTGTCAATTTGCATATTTGTAGACATTCAGTAAGAGATTGTGTGGTTGATTCAGAACGAGGTCATATACCATGACGCCATTCAGTTCATTAAAGTCAGACACGTTGAATTCTGAAATTATTGGGGAGCGAGCCCTCCTCTCGTTGCGTTATTGAACATGAAATAGACGTTAATAGAGCGTGATATATTAGAAAATGACTAGCAACAGACCGTTTGAAGTTTCGCAAGAAAATTCGGGAGGCTACGTCCTGGAGGGGGTCAGCTGACTGGAGGTATGGCTCGGCCGTGGCTCGAGCCATCGACCTTCCGATTGTGAGGCAGACGCTCTACCAACTGAGCCATCACACCGGTGCCAAATACTTAGGAGTCTTAGTAAACCAAAATCTTAACTGGAACCAACATGTTGCCAATACCTGTAAATAACTATCAAAAGGAATAGGGATGACATGCTAGGCAAAAAATTTCTCCCATTTTGAAACTATACAAAAAATTCACAAAAGCTTCGTTGAGCCCTATTTTAGATATTGTATTCCAGTGCGAGGATGCTGTGGTACTACTACCCTTGAAAAGCTACAAAGATTACAAAACAGAGCCACTACAAGGGTCACAAATAGTCGGTCTGATACGCTTTTACTGCCACATATCAAAGATGTCAAAAATATGGAATTTACATTGTTTTTCTAATTATAGTAGGTTAGTTGATGTAGTTAGAAGTGTACTTAGAGATCAATTTATACAGCAATGGGAATGTGAAATGAATTTATCACATAAAGGAAAAACATATAAAATAATGAAAGGGCCATTTCAAACGGAAAATTATTTTACTAACCTTCCCTATCATCTTACAAATCAAATATGCAAGCTTAGAACATCCAATCATAAATTACCAGTCGAGACTGGAAGATGGTCTAATATTGATTATGAAAAGAGAAAATGTGACATGTGCAAAGCAAATGAAGTTGGAAATGAATATCACGTTCCTTTGAAATGCAAAGCCGTATTAAGAATAAGAGAAAAGTATATACCTGAATACTTCTATAAATATCCATCCTTGACTAAGTTTGAAACATTGATGAACAAATCATCAGTTAGACATCTTGAAAACAATATTTCAAAGTTCTTACTTGAAATGTTTAGCTACCGGAAAACTAACCTCCAGTAAATAATGACATTTGCAGCTCTGTTACTGTTGCTGTATTGATTTGATATACTTATTGACTTTCTTTTTGTAATTTAAATGGGACTCCCGTTATACCACTGGCTGGTGTGTGGAGCCCCAATTCATTTATAAATTGTTCTTAGTTTATATGGTCATACCTCAACTGGGGGTATGAGTAGATTATTATTTATATTGTTGTTGTTACATAAGAAGTTAGTTGGTTACCACTAAACAGCTAGTTTAAATTAAAATAGGAAAGATCGTTTTTAAGTCCTTAAAAGAGTGTAATAAGCACCCAGGTAACAGGTATACTTAAAAAATCTTTATAGGTAATAATAGTAGGTACAGTGAGTATGGGTACACAACATAGTTTCCCTGTCCATAACGAATTTTACAAAAACAATAGAGAAGCACTGAGTAAGACATAAATGATAAAATATATAGCTTCCAATATAACTCTGCTAGGCAATAGAATATCTACTGCTCTGTCCATTATATTTTGCAGTATACACCAATCAGCAATGACTCCAAAATGGACTTTTGTAACGCCTATTTGAATAACAGTCACAACTATTGCAGACATGTAATTGTCCTTGGAAAGCAAGCCATCTACTACAGAATACAGCACCACAGCCCCAACTGACATATTGTGCTGTGCAGATCATTACGCATTGATATGATAAATATACTGAATGTTGTGATCTTCATCTCATCATAATGATAGACATAAAAACCAGTTGTCCATAGAATCAAACAATTACATATGTGTCCCAACTTGGTGCACTTTGGGTCAATTAACTAAACCTTATAACTTCAGTCCATTCACTTGAGTGTAAACAATGGCTCCATGAAATTGTCATACATAAACCAATCAATATCACATCACATCATGAAAACCTTGCAAAAACTAATTGAGAAGCACTGACTAAGACATAAATGATAAAATATACAGTTTCAAATATAACTCTGCAAGACAATACAATATCAACTTTTCTTTCCATTATTTTTTGCAGTATAAACCAACGAGTAATGATTCTAAAATGGAATGCTTTACTGTTCATTCAAATAACCGTCAGTAGCATTGGAGAACTTAAATTGTCCTTCCAGCATCCACAGAACCAACTGTCCTACTGTGCTGTGCAGATCAGTGTGCATTGATATGAGAGTACAATTCTGTTGTGATCTTTATCTCATTATAACAATAGACACAAAAACCAGTTGTTGGCTATGAAAATATCCTGCTCTGCCATCCGGTTCAAAAATAAATAACAGGTTCAACATTGTCTGTAGTATCAAACCATTACAAATATATTAGTCCCAACTTGGTGCACTTTGGGTCAATTAACTAAACCTTATAACATTGATCCCTTCACTTGAGTGTAAATAATGGCTCCATGGAATTTTGTTAGACAATCCATTCAACACTACATCACATAGTAAATACAGGGACTTGTGCAACAACATTCAATCCTAATTACACCTTGGAATATCACTTGACTGTAATATCACTTGACTGTAAATAATGGCTTCATGGAATTGTCAGTCACAATCTAATCATTATTACAGCACATAATAAATGCATAAATATAGACAATTAGTTTAAGAAGCTATAATTGAAAACTAATTCA
>WIPJ01001378.1:269758-285173 GCA_018155075.1 Cassiopea andromeda
TTGAATTCACAAGCTTGTTGTCCTTAGAGTGCATCCATAAAGGATGTCCGCACCTTGAGGAGGGAGGGGGTTAGAGCAATCCGGACAAAAGTGGGGAGGGAGGGGGTCTAGCTATAAATGGACATCCTTTTCAGTGTTGTCCCTGTAAGAGAAAAGGGGACATTGAAAAGTAATTTTTATCATCATCTTCCTCCGTTAAAGATTGAAAAATGAAGGGGAAAGCAAGAAATAAGTACCGTATGCATGTCTTTTTAAAAGAATTTGTATTTTTACATAATTTTTGCAGCTGTATTTTTGTTTTCCAACTCAGTATCCGCACGGACAGGGGAAGGAGGCTGTTAAAGGAGAAGCGGACAGGGGGAGGGAGGGGGTAGAAAACTTACAAAAATATACTGACATCCTTTATGGATGACCCCTCGCTATATCATAACTGTCTTCAGATTCAGAAGAGATTACATTTGAAAGGAGGACATTTTGTAGCAAAGAAGCTCAATTACTGACATTTTTTCTTCATGTTTAAATCAACTCTCAACTAATAAGCTACTCTTATCTATTCAGATACATTAAAAATCGGATTGTCTACGTCGTATTTCTGCCTGTGTTCTATTCAGATACATTAAAAATCGGGTTGTCTACGTCGTATTTCTGCATGTGTTCACACCCTTGAAGAACATGGCCGGTGTTTAGTTATTAAATCCCAAAGGCCATACGATTTACTCGTCATTACAAGTTGATTTAAGTATAGAATATTAGGTTTTATTTCTTTAAAACTTAAAGTGGTATATAATTGAGTTTGAAAATAGGGTGAAAGTCTCAAAAAGTTTTGTTGAGAGATTTTAAAAAATCTTTTGAGTTTGTACATTGAGCGGGCAAGTAATCATTCTGTTTTATTTTTGGGGTACAGACAATAATTTCTAAGCTCAGACCTAATGAAAAACCTAGTTATGCTTAATTGGTAAATAGTCTGTTGGTAGTACAGAACTTAACAAGAGCACAAAAAAGCGGCAACATTTTTAGACATTCTTCAACCTTTTTTTTGTTCGACACTCGTCAGAGTATGAAACGTCGGATAGTGACCGAAAGCTTAACCGAATTATATAGCCAGATGCAGATACACGAGATAGGATGCATCTACTTAGCTCCAAGAGTGATCAATTAGGACCTATGCACCATTGTTTACTCAAAGCTCAGACCTAATGAATAACTAGTTGTGCTGAATTAGTAAATTGTCTGTTGGTACTACAGAACTTAACAAGAGCACTAAAAAGAGATATGTTTTTTGAACACCTTCACAAGTGGCTATAACGTGTAGTATCTTAGTGGACACGAACTTTGATGGTCATAACATTTCCTACCAGGGCCAATTGTAAACCAGGCTACTGAATTTTAACCTTGTGTAAATAAGTGTAAATGAAAAATAAGTGAAAAATGAAAATAATCCCATTTACACTGTAGCGAAACAGAAGGGCTGCCAATGGAACCGATCCAAAACTGGTGCATATAGACCTCGTTTACACGAGAACCGTTCGAGCCTCTCCATTTGGCACTTACATCAGTGCTCTCTGGTTTTGCTGGAGGAGCGGCCTCGTTCTGAACCGCCTCGTTTGTCTCCCGTGTAAATGGGCAGAACCACATGGAATCGGACGTGATGCAGAATGAAGTTAGCAATAGCATTGCGCTCACACGCACGCACGCACACACACAAACACACACACACATTTTTGACCAGGGGCACCGGAGCACGGAGGTAAAGGGGGGCAGCGTACCTCCTGCCCTCAAAGATTGGGGGCAAAGTGGGCAAAAGTGTCCTTCTTATGCAGTTTACTGATTTAATTTAATTTTTTCACATGTTCTTCTCACATTTGTTCTTCTCTCAGGCTCGACCCCCTTATATCCTCAGGAATTCAACACTTGGCACGAAATGAAACAGCGGTTGGAACTATATGTTTGTGAAAAATAGCCCGTAGTTACAATTCTGACGCCATTACGACGTCACAATCAGTGCGAGTGGCCTTCTCGAAACTTCTGCCCCCCTGCTCTACTGTTTCTCCGGTGTCTCTGGATTTGACATTTAGACTTTCACAACAATAATTATCCCGTTCATCACACCTATCATTACTAGTAAGCCAAGTCCTAGTCCTAATTACTATTGGTCTAGACCGAATTCTAAAACAAATTATCAACTTTATTTTATACTTGGAAAGGAAAATACTAAGTTTACTACGTTCTATTATTTTTATTGTACACAGTTGACGCTTTTTCAGTTCAGAAACGCAAGTCACATTTTTTTACTTGACTCATTTGCGCAAGCATCGTACATCTTTATAAATCATTTCACAATATTGTGCAATTACGCTTCTTGTCATAGTCATTAGCTGTGCGATAGGGATCTCTGATATTACGTTCTCTGGACGTCTGGATTGCATTTTGTGACAGTGCGGGTCTTGGTGTAGACATAAGCCCAGGAATGGTACGATTATAAGAATCAGCAACATAGCTCCTAGGAAATCTTTGACCAGGATTGGTTTGAGCTGTACTTTGTGACGATGCGGGTTTTGATGTAGACATAAATCTATAATTGTTATGGTGGGCATCAACTACTGAGCTCGTAATACCTCTTGCACCAGAATTAGCAAAAGAGGTATTTCCGACGGTTTGGCCTATACTTTGTGACGATGTGAGTCCTGAAGTTGACATTAATCTATAATTGTTACGATTGTGGACATCAGCAGGAGAGATCGTAGTAGCCCTTTGACGAGAATTGGCAACAGATGTATCTCTGCCGGTTTGACCTACACTTTGTGACGATGTGAGTCTTGAAGTAGACATTAATCTATAAATGCTATGATTGTGGACATCAGCAGCAGATGTCGTAGTAGCCCGTTGACCAGAATCAGCAACAGATGCACCTCTGACTGCTTGGGCTGCACTTCGTGATGATGCAGGTCTTGTTGCATAAGTAGTTTCATAATTGTTGCCATAATGAGTACCAGAAACAGATCCCGTTGTAGCCATTGCATAAGCAACTCCAACAGATGTGTCTCTGCCTGTTTGGGCAGCATTTTGTGATGGTGTAGGTCTTGGTGCATGCGCAGTTCCATATTCGGTACGATTGCAGGCTCCAGCAACTGTGGTCGTAGTAGCCCTTAAGTCAGCATCCATGAGGGGTCTTTCTCGTACTGTCTGGGGTCTTTGGTATGTTTGTGGAGGAAGTGTTCTTGTACATGAACTTTGATGGTCATAACATTTACTACCAGTTGAAAATACAGCCATGCATCCCCAACAGATATGCGAACCACATCTACAAGCAATGTGTCTACATCCTCCATTTTTCTCAATCATTGCACCACATTTTGGACATTTTCTACAATCTTTATCGCCAGCCCATTCATAAAGACCTTTATCATCGTTATACTCTCTCCATGCAGCACATGACGAAAAGTTCCCGTGTGCATTTTGGTGACAGGCTGTGCATGTTTCCTTGGAGCAATCTGGACACTTAAACGCCTTTGACATCTGTTCGTCTGATATTCGATACACAATACTGCAATTGGGTGTTGGACAATATTTGTATGAAGTTGAGTTCATCATTACGAAGTGATCTAATGCACTTTCAAGAAGAGAAACTCTTTCAGTTTTGCCTTCAATAAGCAAATTAAAATCTTTAAGTACGAGACGTCTCCCACAATTCTCTTTGCAGCAACTGATTGGAAATTTCTTGTCACTAATGCTCGATTTCAGGTACTGCTTCAAGCATTCTGTGCAATATGCATGACCACAGGACTGCAAAACAAACATTGGCTTTTCCACTTGGCAAATACATACGGGGCATTCGTCACTATTGTCCTCGTTTTGATGTAGGCCTAAATTATATTCCCTTTGAAGCTGCTGGTTGTATTCATCTACAGATGTCTTCACTTTTTCGATGACGTCATTTGAAGCAGATATGGAAATCACGTGATTCCGAACATTCAGCTGAAAGAGAATAAGAAAAACTAGTAAGTCAAAGCTAATTATTTGCTTAATGTATAAAGTACTACGTAATAATGGATTGGATGAAAATTATTACTGTCCAGGATAACTCTCAATCATATCACCTGAATACGTTTTAATAGGAAAGAAAATTTACATAATGAAATCAAAATATGAAATTTTCAGTCACTGTTAAGTTTTGTTTTATTGCTAAATTCTCCTCTTATTTTACTGTAATGGATTTACCAGTTCTTCATCATCATCAAACATCCTATTTGTTATTACTTACAAGCATAGGCGTATGAGGATTTCAAATTTAGGGGGGCTGTAGCATTTCTGCTCGAATGAGTACACGTTTTTCCAGAAGAAAAAAGTTTATAAGAAAATGAGGCTCATATGGTCAGAATCTCATGAAAATCTTAAGAAAATCACGAGGCTCAATTTCCACAATTTAGTGTCTTTATTGGCCAAAAATCGATATTTCGTCGTTATTGCATTCAAAATGTTAAAGATGGAATTCAAATTCAAGTAAACAATTTTAATAACGAAAGATTAAACCATTTTAGACAGCTTGTTTCAGTAGAGGTTAAGAAAACTTTAAGAAAATCTCAGGCTAAATGTCGGGAAAAGGTAAGAAAATTGAGCCTAAGGCAGAATGATGGTTTTTTTATAAAAAAAAATGTGTACGGCAATCTGGAGAGCGATCAGAAAAGTTGCCCGAATTTCCTATTGTTCTTTCAGTAAAATTGCCCAAGTGTAGCAGATTTCTGCCCAACTTGGGGGGCTGTAGCCCAAATGCCATCCTCTCTCTTAAACTTATGCTTAAAAAGCTTCGTTATGTCAATCATTATTGCACATCTGAAAATATGAACGTGATCCCAAAGGCCACACCTTTTTCAAAAGTACAAATACATCAGCGTATATTTCAAGATCTGATCATTAGATTGTACAATAGTACTGATGAATACATTTTATACACATTACCTCTAATATCCCACTATCCTTTGAAGGCATCAGTTGCAGCAAATTCGGTCCATACTTTTTCATCAATCCTTTCATCAGACCAGGCGCCTTTCCTTTGCCTTTCAACATTATCCTGTCTGTGTTATTCTCAGAAAATTTTTCATAAATCTCTTTTAATTTATTTTCCAGCAGCTTCCTTGTCTCTGGGCTTCCATAGATCCGAAATTTGCCAAATCGTTTATCATATTCGATCTTCCCACCAAAATCTTTCTCCAACTTCAGAATCTTTGGTGAAATCATATTGTAGCAACGAAAAGGTACATCTAACTCTTCTAATATTTCTCCACTCAAGATATCACGAAGTCGACGTAAAGCGACTTTATATGTGAAGGACTCTTCTCCCGTTATCGTTATAATTCTGACACCTTTTCCTCTTGTGACAACATTGATTTTTGTTGTGGATCCCTTAACCATAACCGTAATTTCATCAAGTGTCCCTTCCATTGCTTTATAGAGGCTTAAGGAGCAAAAGAATTGCTCTCTTAGGTCGATTGCTGCAAAGCACTTTTGTGTTCCTAGCAATAAACAAATTATCAAATTAGTATATTGTTTTTCAACCTACAAACACGCATGCGTGTACACATTCACTACAAACACAGATATATGAGCACGTACGCACATGCCCTCAAAAACACACAGACACGCGTGCAAACGCACATATGTAAACAGATGCGCGCAGTAAAACACGTATGCATGCACAGAGCTTTAACCCTAAGAAATTCTCATAAAAAGTTTTATCTGTTTCACTGTAAGTATTTTCTATTCAAAGGAGTTCAGTAAACCAATAGTCCTTTCAACAACTAGCTTAATTCCTTATTTTTCGGTAATTTCAAGAGAAGGCTCTCTTAGGGAATGGACGAACAATCTGTAAACAGCGGGCAAAGTCCTGCCTTCAGACATAACCTGTTAGCCTTCAGAATTTGGTCATAAATCAGAGGTTTGAATTTCAAAAAAGGTGCCCCCCATGTTTTAGGGTAAAGCAAAAAGTTGTCTTTATACCTATGTAAGATGACCCATCCAGATAAAAGACAATTTTCTCGGCATCTTCGAAAGTTCTGCAGCTGATAGTGGCATTGCACACTATTGCCTTTTCAGAGTTGATTCGATGGACTTTCATTGATTCATACGATGCTTTTTCATTGAGAATCTCTTGCAGTTCCATTCTATAGCCATCTGCTTCCATGTTCAAGTCAGTTGCACTAGATTCACTGTAAACAATATACGAATCAAGTATGCCATCAATGCCCTTCGTCTGATCCCCAATGGATTTCTTAAACTCCTCACTGTTAATGTTGCAATCAATGTTTCGAACGAACACCTTGTTAGGGTCCTTTCTATCAACTGTTGTACGATAAAGCGTTATGCTGTGCACAACATTCAAAGCAGCAGTTTCTGAACTGCATTTCACAAATCCAAATCCACGCGATCTCCTTCTGGACCATTTGACTTTGATTTTCACAAATGATTCACCTCTATTTTCAGTTCTGTGGCTGGCTGAAAATGCATGTATTTGATATTCCTTGTATACAACATCTAGCGTCTTTCTAGCATTTTCAAGGGCGTCTAACTTCGAGAAAACAATTTGTCCCAACTTTATGCTGTTTTTTCCATGCATAATTTCTTTTTTGGAGCTCTTTACATCTTTTATCTCACTAATTTTCTTAAATATTTGGTCTGAAATGTTTTCCAAGCTCTCAGGCTCAATAACCTCATCTCCACTTCTTTTCATTACTTCTATCACGAGAATAAGAGACTCTGATTGCATCAATATCTCTTGTACTTCACCTCCTGCTTTCATCAGTACACGATATCCCATCTCTTTTTGACCAAGCTCTTCCTCCTTCATCTCGTCCTCCAATAATCGTATTTCTTTGGATACCCGTTCATTTAGTAACGCCTCCGCAAACTTCAGACGCTCTTTTGTAGCATAAATTGTAGCTTTTCTTTCTTCCACACTCAAGGTAACCAGTCCTGAAGTTTGACCATTCTTAGTTATCATCGCTTCAATTTCTTTTATGCTCACCCCACCTCTTCCAATCAGAGATTTGACAACAGAAGGACCAAGTGGAAAAAATTCTCTTTCTATGACTTTATGTTTTTCAACCTTGCTAAAGTCGATTGCAACTTCTTCTGTAGGACAAAGGCGTAACACGGAACTTCCATTAACAGGTGTAATACCAGTAATGAAATTTTTTGAAGTCTTGAGAACATCTTGGAATATCACGAATTCGGGCTGCATTCCAAGAGCACAGAGAACAGACGAAGGGTGGATGAGGAAACGTTCATCAAGTTTTGGACTCCAGTAGCCGACTCTTTCATGTCCTGTGAAACAAGCAATGTTATCGTAGTGAGCTGAAATGAGGAGATCAATCAAGAATGATTGTGTTTCTTCATAGGACTTTGGCCTCGCTTCTGATGTTGACATGGGAACCTCTTTCAGGGATGAATTAATATCAGTTATCAGCTCTTTGATTGAACGCATTGTTTTCGCATTCAAATACTTCTTACAGCACCATTGATTCTTCGCTTTTGTATTTCCTTGTTTTTCCCAATCCTCATATATCTCCATAAGACTTATTAAATCCCCTTCTTTGTTGCAAAATTGTACTTTTTCCGTGTCTGATGATTTCTTCTCATCCTCTCCTCCAGGTCGAAAGAAAACATTCGATGAATACACCATCGCAGCTGCCAACTTCACAGCCTCTTCTCTACAGCCACCCTCGATCCCATCCAGTACTATTTTTGCTGC
Source organism: Cassiopea andromeda (assembly GCA_018155075.1). Taxonomy (NCBI): domain Eukaryota; kingdom Metazoa; phylum Cnidaria; class Scyphozoa; order Rhizostomeae; family Cassiopeidae; genus Cassiopea; species Cassiopea andromeda. The sequence goes on from WIPJ01001378.1 coordinate 277,503, forward strand.
TCGTGGTTCTAAAGGTAGCTTCGCTAGCTTTCGTCCTAGCTCTGTTATCTTCCCATTTGTGTCAATTGCTTTCAGCATTTTCAAAACATTTATTGAATTGGATAGGCTGGCTTCATCCGGTCTCTCAATGAAGTCAAATTTTTTTACATCCGGGATGCCAAGTGCCATCAATTTCAGAACAGCTGATCCAAGATGAACTTTCTTGATCTCGGGTAACGTTGCTTCATCTAAGTTGTCATAGGCAGTTTTGTCGTACAATCGAACGCATAGTCCAGGCCCAGTCCTCCCTGCACGTCCCATTCTTTGTATTGCAGAACTTTTACTGATCATTTTAACCTCCAGGTAGCTGATGCCTTTTTTGGCATCAAAAAATTTCTCCTTCGCCATTCCACAATCAATAACAAATTTAATACCTAAAAAGACAGAAGAAGCTTATGAACACATGAATTATTATGCCCTTGAGTTAATTTTTTAAAGTCCTATCCTTCGTTTGTTGTGCATCACACAGTTTATAAAATGAAAAAATTATGTGAAATGAAAAAGCAATGATTGAAACAGATTGAGAATATTGGGGCAAAAAGTACAGCGACTAAAGTAAAATTGGCTAAACATAGTAAATGCTCATGGTATGAGGATTGACATGATCTGCGTAACGACATTATCATAATCCAAATTATTTGCTATCAGCACAGTTAACATTTAGTACATTACGATGCAACATAGCAGTGTAAAATGCAAATAGATAGGATTTTATGAAACACAAGAAATTTTTCATACCTGGTATAGTTACTGATGTTTCAGCCACATTCGTTGAGAATACGATCTTTCTCTTTCCATTTTCACACGGTTGGAATACCCGCATTTGTTGATCTGGTTGCAATTTCCCGTGTAGAGGTAGCACCGTGCAATCTTTCATGTTCTGCGATGCCTTTGCAAATGCTTCTACTGCATTATCCACTTCAACTGGTGTGGTCAAAAATACTAAAATATCCCCAGTGTCTTCTCTGTGGTGTAACTCTATCGCCTTGGAAACAGCTCTCTTTAGATAATCTTGGCCATCTACATTACCTTCATACTGTACTTCTACAGGATACATCCGTCCTGGTATTTCCACAACGGGACACTCATTGAAATACCTGGAAAACAAACTCGTTGAAATTGTTGCAGATGTGACAATCACCTTAAGGTCTTTGTTTTCTTGTGATGCAGATTTAACCATTCCTAACAGAAGATCAATGTTAATGCTTCTTTCGTGTGCTTCATCGATAATCACACAAGAAACGCCGTTAAGTTGTGGATTTTCCAGACAATGATTCAACAACATTTGATCAGTCATGAGAAGAAGCATTGTCTTTTCATTACAACATCTTTTCATCCCTACCCAATAGCCAACCTGTTCTCCAATTTTCTGAAATTGCTCTTCAGCAATTCTGTTGGCAAGGCTAATGGCTGCTACTTTCCTTGGCTGTGTACAAATTACTTTCATATTCCCGGGCTTAATGATCCCTTCCATGATATACTGTGCAAGCTGAGTACTTTTGCCAGAACCTGTCTCTCCCTTCAATACGATGAACTGATTGTTTTTAACAAGATCCACGATGGCAGATCGATGTCCATAAATTGGAAGGGCATTGATAACTTTTCTCAATTCCTTCAATATTTCAATGCCAATCAAATGTATCCCTGTGTCGGATAGCTTTTTCTTTCCTATCTTCATTCGCTTAATCATGTCTATATTTTTGTCGAGAGTTTCCATCTTCTTGGACATTTCCTCAACCTGTCTGTGGATCTCATCCTTTTCGGCAATTTTTACCTCCATCCTGTGCTTCCTTGCTTCATACTCTTCAAGTTTCACGTACTTGCCACGCCTGTTGTCCAAGTCGCTCACCTCATTGTTCAGTGCATTTAGCTTCACTGTCAGTGCAGACAGGATCAGATCTCTAATGTTTGTCGTATATTCCATCATCTCACTATGTATATCTGCATTGTCACATTGGATTTCACTATCTTTTATGGTGTATATAAACTTTTCAAACTTTTTCATGTGCATCGAGATCCCAGCCTTGAATACGGGGTCCTCCATGTTGGCCTACGTCGAAGGCAGCTTACGAACAAACAGCTTTTTCCAATTTTTGATGGCAACGTAACTTATCCCCACTCTTTGAATTTGAACATATAAAGACTCAGAAGCTAAAGTGTAGACATACCAAGATACCAGCTGAATTTTGCAAGCAACGTCTCCATCATAGACTCCACGCTTATCGTTTTTCTCTTCTAGAGCGAATCCTTTGAAACAATCTTGACCTTTGGCCAAGTTTTAACTCTGGCCGGTTTGTGAGACCCTTGGCCGACAGAGCAAAGTTTGCCGAATGTTTGTTGTAGGTAGAAAGATGTTAGAAGTAATGAAGCATAGAATGGGAAAACTTGTTAACAATAAACCCTTTTGAAGTCCAATGTAGTTGTAATTGATCAATAAAATGTTTGCTGTGTAAGCTCTTTGTTTAGTCAAATTTCACCGATTATGTTGAGCAAAAGTAATCTGGCCGCAAACAATGGCCATTGGTCGTTTCAGCGGTATGGTAGCCCCGACTTCCACAATCCAATGTTTTCTAAGAAACCGACCACAAGAAGATGTGCAAAAACAAAATATAGTGCTGGGCACCCTGTAAGTAGTACCCAATCCTCTTGTTGACAGCGGTTGTGAGCATGCTCAGTACAATGCGGGCCTACGATTCGAAATGTGCATGTGTGTGCAAGAAGGCAGATTGGATTGGAGTACAGAGAAATATAAATGTCGTCTTCAGTATTGAATGAGAGCTTCTTGCTTAGAATTATTTACCTTTAGTTTACGGGCATGATGCATGAACTAAGTTCTCAAAGTGACAACCGCTGTTCAGAAATGAACAGTAGAAGGCCAAAGCCAGAATACTGCCCACATTGCCAATCAAAGAGGAAATCTGCCAAACTTAAATTCAGGTTTACCAGCCCCTTGCATGGCATTTGGATGTGTTCAAATGTCGAGGTGAACTAATTTTTATATGCCTTTTGATGCTGCATTTATTTTTTTGTGTTATATTGCAGTAAAGTAAGGCAGAGATTGCTAAAGTATAAGAGATAGCTTATCATCATCAAAGATTAGATTGAATATTGCTAGTGTTTAATAAGTATTCTTGTGTTTTTTCCAGTGCAACTTTCCATTAAACTCTGAAGATCTTCAAGCTTTTATTGTCGCTGTGGGCTCATGTCATGATAGAAAATCGAAACTGCACAGAAGCCGACCAAGAAGAAAGGTAAACAAACGTATTTTGCAGTTGCTCTACACTAAAGCGATAAAGATATTACAACACCCAAATCACAATGGCGTCAATATTTTTTGGAGTTTTGCAATTGAAGATTAGCCTTCAGTTATTACCTATGCTTGAAGATAAAACTCTGCTAACGATAGAGTCAAACGCTAGGAAATTTATTGGGGAGTTCAATCATGATAGAACTGCCATGATATTGTAGGAAATGACACAGTTATAAACAAAATAGTTACTGTGTTACTTTTTTAGTGTATGTATTTACTGTATCTATTATCTGTTTTGTAGTTAAATTAAGTTGGCTTTTTTAAAGTCCAATGTCATGGCCATGGGGTAGTGAAGTCAATCTTACTCCCCATGGTATTGTCTTGTAGATGGTTGTCCATGTATTAATTATATGCATAAATTAAAAAAAATAGTTGAAGTGGCTAAACAACAGAGTTATGAGATGAGGAGCAAGCTGCTATTAAAAATTTAGGTGTGCAAAGTCTTTACATAAGACTTGAATTTTGCTTCTCACCATCAAATGGTAGTGAAAAGATGTGGGTTCCCAGAGAAACCATTAAAGTGATAATCCACAATGTTTAGTTATGTTTTGGAGGATCCATTGGGCCTAGAACCAATGAATGCTTATGACAGACAAACCAATGCAGAAAGTATATGGAAATATTGCAGGATATCTTTTTCCAAGGAACAGAAGCAGTGCTTGGAAAGAAAGTGAGCCATTTGTCTTCTCACATGTCAATGCAACCTCTCAAAAATCAACATTTATCAAAATTTACCTGAGTATTTGTAAGTTGAGTGCCCTTCCTTGAACAGTCCAGAGCCCTAACTTTAGCATAATTGAAAGTGTTCTTCTGGGCATGAAAAAGCAAGTGACTCTTGATGCACAAGATCCTTCCAGGTCCAAGCAGCAGCTTATTGAAAGAGTTTTTGAAATATGGAGAAAGATCCCAGCATTCTTCACAAGACACCATTGCACATCCATTCCAAAGCAACTTTCAACTGTTGTTACAGTGAGAGGACACTCCACAGATTATTAATTTACAAGTTACTTTACTATTTTGATTTAAAACTTTGGAAGTCAAAAAAGTTATATTTGAAGCATGGCTTCATTTAGTTATTCTTCTTATTTTTGTGTCCATTGGCTGATAAAGCACAGGTTAATGAGATAACAAAAAAATTCACTGGCTTTATCCTCCATTTACTCAGTTCAGAAGTGTTGTAGTACTTTTGTCCCCTAGTGTAGTACTATAGTCTCCTTTAAATGATTGACTCATTAGTTTGATAATGCAGTTTTATGATGTTCCCAGGTGGGTGTGACATGTTTTGGAATTATTACCATTCCTCACTGCATTCTATTGAGTAATGGGTCTATTATTTTTATGTTGATGATGGCAATATCTCCTATAACTACTTTGTAATCTTTATGAAAGTAGTTGCAATTGAAACATGCAACATGATCATCATGAAGATGCTACAAACAGTATTCTTTGTTTTACTCTCTTCTCTTTGAACATGGTTGATTATTGCACTTTATGAATTTCTTTCTATTTCCTTTGTTTTAGAGACTGTGTGACAGCTGTAATGAAGATAAGATAGAAGCTAGTAATAATCCCTTGCATCACACATCACATGACTCACCAGATGTGATCTCAAAGCCTATTGGAAAAAATGGTTGGTTCCTAGTTTCTTTGTTTAAAACTGAGGTTTTTCTGTTTGTTTGTTCAACAAACAGGGTCAGAAATCTCAACTCTAGTATTTGTAACATTTGAGAGTTCAAAGTAGAGATTTCGAACATGAGACAATCCAAATCATTCTTTTACATCTCAAACTTATAAAATTTATTCATGTACACACTTCTTTGTTATAGGAATACCCGACATTTTGCTGTACCTCAATATTCTTAAATTTTGGTTTTTGAGTCTTAGATTGTTCTTAAATTATTCTTAAATATTGAAGGTATTATATTCAAATCAATCTGCATCTGCGAATCAAAGATTATATTCAAATCTTTATAGATGTCTTGCTTTACCATGAAGCAGAATAAAAGTAGAGCAGAATATCAAATACTGCATTGATAGTGAAAAAGTTAACCTACAAATAGTACTGTAGCTCATATACAAAAAATTTTAAAGTTTGATCAAACTTCAGCTTTACATTATTCTTAAATTTTGAGCCTTAGATTATTCTTAAATTATGCTTGAGTGTCAAAGGTATAGCTTCATCTGAAAATCAAAGGGATATATTAAAGTCTTTGCTGAAGCCTGAGCCTTGTATTATTCTTAAATTTCAGCAATTTTGAGCTTGAGTTTTTTATGAACTTTATTATAAAATGAAAAATGTATTGAGTTTGTTTTAGCTATTTTTGAATTTCTTGATGACCATGTCCTGTTCTATTACGTTTGCCCATGCTTTTACTGATAAATTGCTCTGTTGTAGGACATGCACATTCAAAGAATACTGCATCACCAAGTGTAGTTCCTGATGATGAACTGAAAGCATTTCCAGTTGTGGAAAAGAGAAACAAAATGGAAAAAAGTATACTTATGGGTGAAAAAAGTGAATATAGAAAAGGCTCAGAAGGGAGCACCTCGCAAACTGATTTTAGTCCTGGAGAGAGTGAATTTGTTGTTGACAAAGTGAAATCATTGACAAAGTATGCGCCTTTTGTTCCAAAGAGACAAAATGAGTTTCCTAGAAGTAATGAAGATGCTACAGGATTTTTTATCCTTGGATCAAAGGTGTTAGCTGTTGAATGTGGTGGTATTGCACCAAATAAAAAAGACAACATCACAGAAGAGACCTTTGACAGTGCTTATTCATCACCAACATCAGATGATCTCAATTTACAAAATGAGTTTTTGTCACTTGGAAATCATGATAATCCAAGTTTTGAATCAGCTTTTAAAATGATAGATTCCATTTTCAGTGATGAAAGTAAGCAAGAGAACCTTCTGAATCCTGAATTCTTTCTGGATGACAGTTTAGATGTTTTAAATAATGTTGTTGATTTAAATACATTTTGCTAGCACATTTATATTTCTGTAAATATGTATATGAATGTAGTATTTGTATTCTTTGTAAAGCCTTCTGTCTCTCTGCTGGTGTCCTGAACATGCTTAGAACATTTTTCTTTCGTTCTTGTGTCTTTTACTGCTTTCTAATAAATACACTTATGCCCCAGTTGTACACTACATCCAAAAAGGGTTGGTACACGTCGAGAAAAGAATGATGGAGTCGATTTCGTTTTTGTGTGTTAACGAAAAGTTTTTCTGATATGCTAGTGCAAATCTAAACAACACAATTAATGTGATTGTTAATTTGCAGACGAGGCTACCCTAAGGAGCCTTGGTTGCTAAGATACGCAACAGCTCTAATCCAAAATGATGGAGGCATCTAGTAAGCGAGAAAAAAACATTGATGAAATGGATGGTCCTGATATTGATTCAAAAAATCAAGTGGAGAGAATTGAGGCTCGAAGAATACGAATTAGAAGGCGTATTGAAGCTGCTAGACGGTAAGAACTTTCTCGAGAGTTGTAAAAAGCGCCCTCAATACGATACTGGTGTTATAATTTTGAGCTGGAAAATAGACCTTTTACACAAAACAGTAAGGCTGGAGAAAGTCAATTCGGAAACACCTTTAAGTTTCACATCCTAGTACACTATGCCTACATCTGGAACAAGTACTTAGTAAAAGCCATTCGTGTAGGTTTGTGGATGAATTTAACTTGACAGTTTCCCTTGACTTCTTTGCCGAAAGTTTACGGGAAGCTATACAATTTGAATGCAAGTAAATTTTTCTTTTCGTTTAAGAGAGGCACGCGGTGAAAATGTAGCAGAAATGAAATCTGCCGATTCTGAGGAAGAGAAAAGAGTAAGCAGTAAGCAAATCGAAGACAGTTACCAAGTATGCAAGATATTTTCATAACTTGAATGTAATTTTTCCTTGTATTGAAAAATAAACTTTTGCTTATAGACATAAATTGCTTCTTTGGCCCTTCACCATTCCTATCTATTTTACAATTAAGTGATTAGACTATTTTAATGAAGTTGTAAGACAGTTATGAATGCAACCAGGATGTCATTTAGTCCTTTTTTATCTGTTTGAAAGCTATTTCATTTAAATGATCTCACAAAACTTCTAGTTATTAATTCTGGTATGCTAGATGTAAATGTAAAACTTTAAGCTTGAATGAGTATCATTGATCCATTTCTGTCCTCTACCAGAGATTAGTCAAACTGAAAAATGATGGCTCAGAGCTGGTAAGCAACATTCAAGTGGCATGTCATGCCAGAGAAGACGCGCGTAGAGGAGAAGAATTTGAAATTAAGAGACAAAGGTAGGGATTTTTTTGCTTTTTTTA
>WIPJ01001378.1:325674-371763 GCA_018155075.1 Cassiopea andromeda
TGTTTGCTACTGGAAACATTGCCGTTTGGGAGGCCATGCTACAGGAAACATTGCCGTTTGGGAGGCCATGCTACAGGAAACATTGCCGTTTGGGAGGCCATGCTACAGGAAACATTGCCGTTCGGGAGGCCATGCTACAGGAAACATTGCCGTTTGGGGGCCCCCTGCCCCCCACTGATTGAACATGCAAATGGTTTCTAGTCCTACACTTAAAGTAATGACTCTCTAGTTAGTCAAATTTCATGCAAAAATATTTGCTTAGCAGAACCTGCCTCTGCATTAGATGTAAACATGTTGAATCGTGTTCTCTTAAAAAAGAAAACAATTTTCATTGCTACGCTAAGACAAAGACTTCGACGTGTGGGCTAAAATGCGGTTTTCAAGGTACTACAAATGTCACCAACCTCCAAAAAATAATACTTTTTCACGTTCCTACGGGGGTATAGCCCCTTTAGCCCTCTTCTCGTAACCCCTTTGAAGAGCTCCCACCTGCAATCAAAGCCAGAGAAATCCGGAGACATCCAGGGGTGTAGCTATGGGGGATTAGAGGTGCCGTACCACCCCAATATTCAGCTCGTCGTCGGCAGATTTACCAAATATCAATACAAACTTTTTTTACAAGAATATTCAGGCTCAGAATCGCTGAAATTTAAGAATAATTCAAGAATAATGCAAGGCTCAAGTTTCATCCATACTTGGAATTTTTGTGTTATATACTTATATAACTTATATAGCTATAGTACTGCTTGTAGATTAAATTTTTCATCATCAATACAATATTTGTTATTCTGCTCTACTTTTATTCTTCTTTATGATAAAGTAAGACATCAACCGAGATTTGAATATAATCCTTTGAATTTTAGACGTGGTTACACCTTCGATATTTGAGAATAATTTAAGGATAATCTAAGGCTCAAAACCAAACAACTTTAAGAATAATGAGGCTCTGCGAAAATGTAGGTGTTCATGTAAAGAAAGTGTTAGTCAGTCAACGAAATCTGTTAGTCAGTAAATTGGGGTTGTGCACCCCAACAAAAATTTTCTTCAGCTTTGCCCCTGGAGACATCCCAGTAAAGTTTTTATTCATATCACGTCAAATCTTAGCTATACTGTCTCTACTATAAGATATGTAACGAGCAATATTCACTCACGGACTTGGAAAAACAAGGACGTGCAGATAGCTTGATGAAATCAACTTCTTGCTTTGCAAATCATAAATACTTTTAAGAGAAAGTTGCAGAGCTGGTATTGCATATGACAGTCGCCAAAACTATTCTTCATCAACTGTTTCTAATCTTCTTCAAGCTCAAGATGAGATTCGCAAGGAAATAGAAAACACAAAAAATTGCTAGCATAATTCTATCTAATAAATAAATTATAAATACATAATAAATTCATTTACTAGTATAATATTAACAGAAAATATGTACATGGTTATCAAAAAGATACATAAATTGTTATTCATATTACACAAAACTAAATTGGGAAATTGAAAAACCAAAAATTGGAAATTTAAAAATGCTTGGCATCACGTTATGTGGCTTGAAAATAATTAAGAATTTTAAAGGTGCTTCAAATACGAACGGGCCTTATAACTCAACCCCAAGGGCTTGGGGGGCTTGAACTTTAGGGAGGGGGTGCAAACTGTCTGCCCGAAAGATCAAAGAGACCCAGAGAGCAGTCAGAAAAGTTACTTGAATTTCAGAAACGTTGCCCGAATGAAATGGATGTATGCCCAACTGAGGGATACTTAAGCCCCCATTTCCTACGCTTATGTTCAAACGAACAAGACAAGACAAGTCTCTTTGTTACAGTCCTGGAATGTGATTGAAGTAAATGTTGGGTAAGCAATGACTTCTGATTACGAAACAGTCGAAAGTCCCTTTCTGAAATAGGACAGGTTGCATTCACAAACAATATCATGCAGACATTTCATCCAAATGAAAGGAGGGATTTGTTTACAATACCATCATACCATCCAGACGCACTAAATACTGTTTTTCACTCTACGAACGCATTTCATTCTGGCGAAAAGATCACTTCTTACCACCAAAGTTTCACCCATTTTCATTATCAAAGCATATAAAAATGGGAGATGATTTTGGAAATGCCAACAACGAAAATAACTAAAGTGGGGAGGGCCGGCTTTCTTGGTAATTCCCAATGAAAAATGCAAAGTAAGAACAGTCAACGTGACGGAAGATCTAGATACTCAGTGGTAATCAATCCATACATCACAAAAGTCACGAAACCTTCTCGAGTTGTTCCACAAGTCACAGTTGCTTGTATCATGTTTACAGGAGTCGATGAACTTTGTATAATGTCTGGTCGAGTTTATGCCCTGTGACGTGTGTCATGTTGCTAGTGGAAAGGTTTCTGGACAATTTGATCGTGAATCATCAGAAAAAGTGGAATATATAAAACGAAATCCAAAAAGTCAACAAAACCATGTCCATGATGATTTAATTTGTCAACAACCTGCGGAGAAAGAAGAGTCTCTGTCAAAGTACTTGAAACAAAAAATGGCCTATGGTATATTGCTAGCATAGGAAGTAGGGAGCACGGGAGTTATGGTTGAGATAGGGATTCAATAGAGGCAATTCATGCCCGGAGACACGTGCGATCAAACGTGTGCGTGTTTACATACGTAGAAAATCCCCAACACGAGCGAAAAGTCACGGAATGGGGAGTTGGATATAAAATGTGGCATAGTTGGGTCTAAACTATGGGCCTCAAGCTCACCAACCTCAAAGACAGACGACAGCATAAAATATGTCTGCCGACATGAAAGGGGTTTAGATACATTTCATCGACTTCAATTATTATTTGCAATGAAACTGAAGCTCTACTGGGTAGCACACTGGGATAAGTGACTTTCATCCTTTAAGCTTAAACAATTTGCAAAGACTCCAATTTGCTGACATAATGAAAAGGATGTCACTGTTTAATTTATCACACATCTCTAATCGTCTGGAGCATCTGCCACAATCAGAGTGCTTTCGACAAAATATGGGCAAATAGCAGCTGAAATTACGCAAAGAAAGATGATAATTGCTATAAACTTCACGTGAACCTCACAGCCTCCTGGTGTCTATTGGCATTTTAAAAACAAGTCAAGATGTAAATGAATTATGAATGACCGAATCAATTGTAATAACTTTTTTGCTTAACAATGAAAAAGCATAACGATTACAGTAGGAGTGATTACTTACACTAATGATTTACAAGTTTTCGCATCTACTCTCTCAAAATAAACACTTTCTCGTCTTTCAAAAATATTAATATTCATCCAATAAGTAAGAGGGAAAAATAAACAAGAGTGAAATTCTTCCGCGGCCGTTGCAGTTTTGATGAGTAGTTTCAGAGAAAAAAATTACTTTACTACACATTTTTTTTATAAGAAAAAAGTTTATAAGAAAATGAGGCTCAAATCATCAAAATCTTAAGAAAATCTTAAGAAAATAACGAGGCTCAATTTCCAAAATTAAGCTTTTTTATTGACCAAAAATCAATATTTCGTCATTATTGCATTCAAAATGTTAAAGATGAAACTCAAATTCAAGCATGCACTATTAATAACGAAAGTGGAAGCCATTTTAGCCAGTTTATTTCAGTAAAAGTTAAGAAAAATTCAAGAAAATCTCAGGCTCAATTTCGGGAAAAGCTAAGAAAATTGAGCCTCGAGCAAAATTATGGTTTTCTTACAAAAATATTCACAGACAACTCGAAAAAGAATCTTCAATGTAAAGAAAAGAATAAAACTTCTCAATATACCGATCTTTGGTGGTCCTTGTGGAGCCCTCCAGCTTTCAACTCTACCAAAAGATTTTCCAAGGGTACAGTTCTCTGACCATCATGATGCTCTTCAGATAGCAGTCGATATAATTCCTGCAAAGGGGGTGAATCTTTTGATGTGTGAAGCGAAAATAAAATGTTACTCCAAACATAAGCCCAACAAATATAAAAGAAAGATAAAATTTTAGTTCATAATTGTATTCGGAGTGCTCTACAGTGCCCATGTCTACTTCTAAAATAGTAGATAAGAGAACTCAAATTCCTTCAAAACCTTTTGAGCCATTTGATATATGAACAAAAGAAATGACATTGAAAAATTAAATTATTAAACACCAAGTAGGTAAATAGAGTAACGAAGTAATTACGTCATAAAAATATTTTTTAGAAATTTTATATTTTGACCAGATGAAACATTTTTTGGAAATCGCAGCTGAATTATAAATTTCAAGAGAAGAGCCACGACGAAAAACATGTCCTTTTTCTCTTTATCTAATTCGACATTCTATTAGTTCGACATACCATAAGATTAGGACTTAGCCAATAGACATAATCGATATTAATACGTTTCGAGACATCATTTCTCATCCTCAGTTAATGTAGAAGTGGCAATAGGAAGTTTTATAGATAAAATTGGGTAAAACAACACGAGGGAAAAACAAGTGGGAAATCAAGAAAAGTAAACTCACGGGGAGGCCATAGATGGAAATGAACATAAATACGTGTAGCAGCTGCCAGGCTATTTACTATGGCAAAACATCACGCTATTTCATTGTTCGCTGTAGAGAGCATTTAGGGATTAATAAAAAGGGTAAAAGCGTTAACGGCGCCTCGTCAGCCATTAGAGATCATATTAAAGACACTGGTCACAGTGCTTCTTTAGACGACTTTTTTTAAAACTAATAACGAACTTGATTTACTTATACATGAGAGTCTTCTTATTTTTAGAGATCACCCTTGATTTTCCCACGTGTTGTTTTCCCCAATTTTATCTATAAAACTTCCTATTGCCACTTCTACATTAACTGAGGATGAGACATGATGTCTCGAAACGTATTAACATCGATTATGTTTATTGGCTAAGTCCTAATCTTATGGTATGTCGAACTAATGGAATGTCGAATTAGATAAAGAGAAAAAGGACATGTTTTTCGTCGTGGCTCTTCTCTTGAAAGTTGACCAGATGGATTGAAAGAGCACCGTAAAATAGGCTTGTGTTGAAATTTTTAGGTCAATGGTGTCAAAATTGGATGAAATATGGTCATTTGATGACAGAAACTTTGCAATAAAAGCCAATGTATTTTCGCTTGTTTCATAACTTTTAGAACCAGGCTCAAAATACAGTGGTTTGATAATTCAGCATTCAATTCCCTATATCTTTGTCATTACAAGAGAAGAGCCACGACGAAAAACATCTTTCTTCTTTACTTATTTCACCATTTCGACATTCCAATAATTACTAAAATTAGGCCTAAGCCAGTAGACATATACGGTTTAGTGACATAAACGATATTGACATAAACGATATAATAAGTTTCGAGACATCATGTCCCATCCTCAGTTAATAAATTTCTTGATTTCCACTTGTTTTTTTTCCCACTTGTTTTGCCCCATTTATAAAACCTCCCGCTGGCACTGTTTATTAACTGAGGATGGGACATGATGTCTCGAAACTTATTATATCGTTTATGTCAATATCGTTTATGTCACTAAACCGTATATGTCTACTGGCTTAGGCCTAATTTTAGTAATTATTGGAATGTCGAAATGGTGAAATAAATAAAGAAGAAAGATGTTTTTCGTCGTGGCTCTTCTCTTGAACTTTACACTTCAGCTGCGATTCCCAAGAAATGTTTCAATCTTTGTCATTAAATGTCAGATCAAGCTGAATATTGTCACTTATCGCTATTTAAAAGCGCTTTTTGAGAATCCAGAACCAAAAGTAAAATATTTTCAAAATAGAATCTTCGCCACGTCACACTTCGGTACTTTTTTAGAAATTACAAAAATATAAAATTATCAATATAAAACAATATCGTAAACAATACAAATGATCTATAAAGGCATCTGAAATCAAATATACTTCACTAAGCAGTAATATGGAGTTTGATGATCAAAATTAAGGATAAAAAAGATAAATTAAATAGACAGTACCTTGCATTTATCAAGTTTCCTTTCAAGAGTGCCGAGATCAATATCTTTCAAAAATGCTTTGATTGATTTGCTGAGGAAATAAAAAGTGGGGAGTAATGTCGAATGAGAATAATTTGAATTAAGGCAGTTTTTAATTTACTTTTATCAATAATATGACGAAATCAGTTAATAATGTGGTCTACATATGCGAGGTAAGCAGCCATAATACTAAAAATAAAAAAATGAAGGGCATCAAAGATAATTATTCATAAAGAGTATAAAAAACCAAATCTATGAAGAATAAAATCACGTACAGTATAGATTAAGGAAATATATTAGGACAATTTTCCAGTGGATGCAACAACACGAACGCATATCAAACTACTCTGAAACAACATTGCACACAGGATAGAACTATGAAACTAAGACTGTCAAACGTTCTGTCTGTTGCAAATATCACAATAACTAACAAATTACGACCATCAAAAACTTCTGTTTCCTCCTCGATTTGTCAGATGACGTAAGATTCATCGAACCAAACCACAAAATCTTACTCGAGAGATTTCACTCGTTCAGCCAGTGCGCAGACAACAGCAAATGCTTTGAAGTCAAGATAATCTTCTTCTGGTAGTTTTAAAACCTAGCAAAAACAATAAATAGTAAATAAATATGATTGAAATTGGACTACACTCCACAAAATATGAATCTTTGGGGAGGGGGGCAAACAGGAATGAGATTGAAGAGTACCCTGGGTTCTTTAGAATCTGTTTGGCTGCATGAGAGATTAAAATAGTTGAAGATAGCAAGGTGTCATTGGCGTGGAGACACCAATTCAAATAAGTTCATTCATATTTGTCAAATATGCAAATTTCACATTTATCCACAGCTATTTCTAAGAAGATTACATCCTTGATCATGTAAAAAAGATTCTCATACTAATTTCAGTACAATTATTTAATGCTCATTTTTGCAAAAGCTTAATATGCACGTATTTATCATCTAATTCATGAAGAAACTGTTAAATGGGTGTATTTATAGTATAGAAGTGCGTTGGGTCAAGATCAAACTATGAAGAGACGCCATCTTGAAAAGCATGACTCTCTCAAACTATGAAGAGACACCATCTTAAAAAGCATGACTTTCTCAAACTATGAAGAGATGCCATCTTGAAAAGCATGACTTTCTCAAACTATGAAGAGACGCCATCTTGAAAAACATGATTTTCAAGAAAATGGAGATGATTACTTACATGGCTGACGAATTGGAAATCCTCTTCATCAAGATTTGGATTGATCGATGTTAAGGCATCAGGTACATCTTCAATCTTGATCTTTAAACACTGATTTAGAAATAAACAGCAAACCTCTAAAAATCTCAGAAAATTCACAAAGCAACACAACACAAACTTTACTGAAAATATCTCTCTTGGACGAAAATTGCGAAATTTTTCAGTGTAACATTCGCCATGAATTATGAGGGCACAAACTAAAAGGTCCTTCACACTTCCAGTATTTTCTACACTTTTTGAGAAATCGCATCTGAGAAAAAATAAATTGTATCTGTATAATACATTCTGGAATCTTTGTTAGCTATTTAAATTTATTCCTTCTTCAAAATCAGCTTTTAAATAAACTAAAAACTCCAGTCCAGTTTACTTACTTTCATCTTTGTAAATTTTCTACCCAAAAAGTCACCATTTTTTATGATTCTGTCCACTGTTCTACTGTCCATTTTTGATTCACGCAATTTATCTTCAAGACAACGCTTTTTTTCTGCATAGAGAAGACATTAAAACAGCTTAGAATTAAGTAATGCTCGCATGAGATAAAAGTTCATTTTTAAACTCCCTAAATAAGCAAGATATTCTGATCTTCTAGCTTCCTGAGAAGACAACTATGAACATGAATGTGATGTTATGCTAGCTTTCGTGATATCCACATGTCGTCAAAGTCAGTTTTATAATATTTAATTGAAATAGCTAGTATGCACTTAAGAAGCTATTAACAGGGAAGATGAGAAAGCACAATGGTTGATATTGTCCAACTTGAATAGTAGGAGAGGTAATGTGTAATTAGAAAAATTTTAAGGGGCTAACTTTTCAAATCAACATTATTGGGAATTCAATGCAAATTCTAAGTTATATCTACTTACAATCGAACAAAAGAAGAAAATTTTAATTAAAGTTTCTACATCCATAACTATGAACATACAAGGGAACTTTCCAACGAAAAATTTCAATTTTTTATACCAATAAGTTTTTTCACATTGCTAACAAAATTCTTTATTCTTTCATCAACAGTTACAATCTTTTTACTGAATGCTTGGATTGACTTTTCCAAAAGTTTCTGCAAAATAAACATTGAAAGGCCATAGAACCAAAATTAGATCAAATTCTAATCTCAAAAAGATATTTGGAATGATAGAGATCTTTGTTCAAAGGAAAAAATCAGACCTAAGGACTAATGGATCAAAGTTATAAAAACAAGAGCAATAAAATAAGCAGTACGAAATGCGATTTTAAAAAGTCATCTATCGTGAGAGTTTTGATAAAAAAAAAGATGGCAGCTCTTTAGAGCAAAATCTGACTGAAAATCCAATCTACATTTCGAAGAAAATTGAGTGAAGATTTATCATACGAACTGAAGAAAAATTTTCTTTTGCAGTCATAACTATCTAACCTTTTTCTTTTCGTCAATTTGTAAACCATTAATGCTTTTGAGTGCTGCTTCTCTCTCACCTGTAGTGAGAAAAAGTAAAATAAATGCTTATCTCCATTTCTCTCTTATCTCTCAAAATCTTAACACTACGAACATAATTTTTAACAACAAATATTAAACCAATAAGTTGCGTCCTACTTGGCGAATTGAAATTCCTTTCCAAATATACAAAAATCTTCAAGTAAAGTCCCCTAGCGCACACAGCACGATTTTGTCGCTGAGGACAAAGATTTTGTCGCTGGCGACGAAAACTTGCTGTGTGCGGAAAACACATATAAACGATTTTTGTCGCTGACGACGATCTTCAATATCAAATATGCTGGAAATTCTTTTTCATCGCTGACGACAGAAGACAAGATCTCTGTTGCCAGCGACAGAAATTGTGCTGTGTGCGCTAGACTTATAAAAGGTTTTTGTCGCTGAGGACGAAGATTTTTGTCACTGGCGACGAAAACTTGCTGTGTGCGGGAAACATACAAAAGATTTTTGTCGCTGACGACGATCTTCAGTATCAAATATACTAGAAATTCTTTTTCGTCGCTGACGACAGAAGACAAGATCTCTGTTGCCAGCGACAAAAATCGTGCTGTGTGCGCTAGGCTTAAGAGTAGGGGTACTGTGTGAAACTAACGGCTGCAATCAAGTTGATCAAAAGATATGCTTTCATTTATAAGAAAAACATGATAAAGAAACTATGAAAATGACACTAGAATGTCTTACCGTCTAGTTCAGCTCTTTTTCTTTCGCCCTCTGATATTTTCTGTTGGTACATATCCATGCTATACATCAGCTTCTCGTAATCCTTTAAAATGCTTCTCTGCAAAGAAATTCAAATAGGTTTCAAAAACGAACAAAAAAGATATAATATCTGAATTAATCTTTTGTTCACCCTAGTGAAAAAATAAAAAATTTATCATATCCGTTATAAGTCTAAAGAGTGAATCATTACATGCCTGTAGAAATTATTAGGATATTCTTGAAGCCTTAACTGAAGATCGATCATCTCTGTACATTAGAGATACGTTTCTTTTTTATAAGAAAAAGTTTATAAGAAAATGAGGCTCAAATCGTCAAAATCTTAAGAAAATCGTAAGAAAATCACGAGGCTCAATTTCCAAAATTAAGTGTTTTTATAGGCCAAAAATCGATATTTCGTCGTTATTGCATTCAAAATGTTAAAGATTGAATTCAAATTCAAGTATAAAATATTAGTAACGAATTTGCAAACCATTTTGGCCAGTTTATGTTAGTAAAAGTTAAGAAAATCTCAGGCTCAATTTAGGGAAAAGTTAAGAAAATTGAGGCTCAGGCAAAATAATGATTTTCTTATAAAAAAAACGTGTATGTACAATGTATAACTGCAAATCAGTGAAAGAAGTTGCAAAGTTATGTAGTCATTACTGCTCTAAAGCAAAAGATCAAGAACTTAGGATAACTAAAAAAGGACGAATTCAGTACAATGGTTTAAATGATGTGCTCCGTGATCCTATTGCTTCCTTTGCTCTGATATTCACCTCCACATCACCAAAGCTTACAACTCATCTTACCTTGGGGGTGTTTATGAACATACTGGTAAACAAACCTGTTCTGCTGACTCAATGGGTGTATCCAAACCAAAGCTATCACCTTCGTGTTCTTGACCCTGGAGAAAATTAGAAACAACTTTAAAAAAACCCTTCCAAAACTTACAACACAAAATGGAAAATAATTCGCTGGAGTCATCCAATTAGTACGTACGCACCAAAATGGCAAAAATTTGACCCGCCTCACCCATCGTACGCACATGTTCCCTTGCTACGACTCCCCTGTTGCGTACATATCACCGAACTAACCCCCCTCCCCCAATTTTTAATGGGAATGTTTTTAAAATATCCAATCAATAATTTCATAAAGAAAATGAGAATGAAACAGGATAATAATCATAGCAAATGCTTCATAAAAGAGTAATGCAAGTCGTCTCCAAAGACAACAAAGTATGATAAAAGTACCTTGCATATGAACATATTACAAAATACATGGACAAAAGGGACTTTCTTGAGTACGTACTTAGATGTGTCAACCCCCCTTGTACGCATGGCGTACGCTTTGGCTCGACCCCCCTCCCACGGCAGTCCATAAATACTTAAAAGCTTAAAGTGATGACTTCCATGATTACGAAATTTTTGTAAGATCAACAACGAAATCTAAGGAAATCAGGAGACAATGCTGCTCAAGATTAGTAAAGGTAAAAATTAAATTAAATTCAGAATACTTTAATGTTGAACTACATACCTCTCCTCCACAATTTGCATGAGACGTGAATACATTCTCGTACTTCGACAGCTTTTGGAGGCTGGAAAGGGGTAAAAATGACAACGAGGCTTAGAGAGAACAAACAACTAGTCTATCTGGCAATAGAAAGAGGAAGAATGATGGGAATTCCATACAGTACTAAAACGTAAGATATCTTTGATGTAAAAAGACGGCAAATCTGGGAGAAATATAAGAAGATTGTTGAATCGTAAGAAAGATGCAAGTTTTAATGCTTCACAAAAACAGAGTTAAAATGTACTTTGTAGATTAACAGTTGAAAAGCAAGCCACTCGAAGAATACACTATGCTCTGAAGTAATTAGAGTGTCTTCAACATAATTAGAAAGTTAAAAAGCAATGATGATACCTTATGATGCAATATCGCGCAGCATAATCCAGCATACTGAGATCTGCAAGAAACATCAACAAAACATCATGACAGACTTCATCGTTCAAATGAAAATTGCCTCTCTTTGTTCACGTAACGTATTTTCTAACCAAGAAGAACTCAAGCTTTTTGGTTGGGAAAAATCCAGACACAAACTGTCTTTTACATTTCAGATTCTCAACATAAATCCACAACATCAATCTTTGACATTTCAACCATAATCTAACTGATCTCGAGAATCATCACTGGATCTTACGTAATCTTTCGCTGGATTAATTAGTATTGGGTAAATACAAGTAGACTGGTAGAGCAGACGTGAAATCTAATAAGCAACAGGTGAAAATTATACTGCAAGAATTTTGCCAAGAGATGCAGTAAGGTAGCTTTTTGACAGCATTTTGAAAGGGCAAAAACATCAAAGGTAGCATCAATGATCAAATCTTAATATTGCTGTGATACTCTGCACCGAATTCGTGTTTTGAATCGACTTAATGCAAAGGACAAGAAGCCGAAATGATAGGAAATTGGAGAAATAAAGGTACAAGGAAGCAAAATATTATTATATTTAAAGGTAAGAACAATAAATGGCTTTGTTTGTTTACAAGTAACAAAATAATGAGAGGCTTTAGAGCAAAATAGCTAAAAGAGCGGAGGGTCATGAATAACTATAAGCAACCAAATATGTTACAACACAAATCTGACGAACAGACTAATTTAAATAGAAAGTAAATCAAAACAAGAAGTATAAGTCAGAAAAAATGCTTGTATGAAAAAGTAAGTAAATAGTGAATTATAGAGAGAGCTAACAAAGGCACGTATGAGCAAATGAATGGAAAAGGATTATGCTTTTGATTCACAAATGATTAGTGATTTTTATCAGTATCAACAGCGTTATTGAAATCATGATTGATTAACTTACCATCTTCATTTTCTACTTCTTCCATAAATTCAGAGTCTTCGTGGCGTCGTCTCTTGAGGGAAAATCTCGATAATGGTCTGAAGAAAGTATTGAAACGTGTAATCACACACAAAATTTGAACTCAGACTTTATGGATTTGAATCGAATCAAAGGACAAAGAAATTCACTCTGGCTATTAATCTATCTCAGCTGAATCTAAAAATGACCAGGGTTAGGAAGCAGTGCTTTATATCCACATAATCGGATAAAAATTGTAACATAGCATTCATAAATAATAAGTTCTAAATTATGACATTGAAGTACAATGTTTGGAATTTTATGAGCGTGTGGGTGAAATTATGTTAAAACATCTAAACCCACAATCTGCAGTTTTGAGCAAATGGTCTTAATCGCCACCACACATTGCAGAAAATCTATAGAGCAAGCATCAAATTTTAACCTTGGAGAATTTCAGAGGTAAATGATTGGGGTCTGGTGTAGTTAAAAGTTGAAAATGGTAGCACTTCCACATCAAAATTTTGGGATGGCAAGAAGAACCTGTAAAACAACTGGAGTCATAAGTGAATATGGAAAACAGAAAATTGAAGCTATGTACACCATATTTACACTGAACACAAAATGGGAGTATCTATAAGGTAAAGGTAGTCCCGTATACTTTCGTACGTAGGGGAGTGCCTGTTAGAGAGGACACTTATCCTGAGCCATCGGCATGTGAGGTAGGGTGGCCAGTTCCTTTCCTCGCCGCCTTTATCCCCCCAGTGTTCCAACTGGGTACCCATTCGTTGCTGGGTGAACAGTGAACGAGCTTTCAGTCAGGGCATTGAGTCGAACTCGAACCGTAGACCTTCCACATGGGAGGCATGCGCTCTAACCACTATGCTGCCTCGCCTATGGAGTATCTATACAGGTCATATATAAAAAATGGGATTAGAATTTGGAAACGGCAGGGTATTAGAGACAATAGCTAGCACGTTTTCTACTGCAATTTGAAAATCAAAAGAGTCAAAAATCTTCTACTAACACTATATACAAATATATGTGAGAACTGACAACTAAGTCTAGGAAAATACTAAAGGATAGAGATACTTTAATCAAATTCACAGGCAATTGGTTGTACAAGACCACCATAATGGTCACCTCAAACGTTGTGTAAATTTTCCATGGAGCCCTCAAATATGCAAAAGTATTTGCGTTCCAAGTAAATATTGAATTTCCTGGTAGCTTCCAATGGTGTTAACACAGGCACACAAAACAGTCTCTTTTCATGACAGGTAGATAGACTAACTGGTAAATAGTTTTGCCTAAAAGTTGTTAGAAGCAGAAACTAGGCCGTGAACAATCATTGACTAAGAGTTTGTATGAGCTCGTAAGGTAAGCACGTGTCCTTTTGATAATATTCGTACTTAAAAAGAACGTTAGACGTGAAATATATAAACTATTGCTAAAAACATGTTCAAAGAACTCCATCAATTATTGATGTGAGATTGTAATCGTCAAACTTACTCAGTTCTAAACTGCAGAGTTCGTCGCTTCTTAAATTTCTTTCTGGTTTTTTTTCCAACAACTTTATCCTCAACTTCCGGAAGATCATCCAATTCATCTCCCTCTTCCTCATCTACTTCATCATCATCATCAACATCACAATCTTCTTCGAACTCTTCAGCTTCTTCTTCTATCTTGAAGAATTCTCCATCAACTTCATCTGCGACTTTGACAAATGAATCCCTGCTTAGCTTACATTCGGCTGTGTTGATATCTGCTTTTTCTTCACTCAGACTTCCAATCGATCCCTTTGAAAGACACGCTCACTTTTACTACACATCCAATAAAATACTTAAATACAAAAATTATTTATCAAAATTAGAGACATATTTCATCTGATACTTTGAGAAATATGCGTATCAAACACTAATGTGGAATCAATTTCACATTAGAGCGAAAACTTTTACCTATATTGAAAGAAGTGCATACTTTGCTACTTTTGATGTGGATTTTCATTCATATTCACTCATTAACTTACACTTCAATCAAATAATTTGGAAGTTTCTCAAGCATATAGATCATATGCGTACGAGGCGGGGGAAGGGGTCAAGGGAGACTGCAGCCCCCCAAAAATGAGCAGAAATCCAATTCACTCGGGCAAATTTTCTGAAAGAACAATATGAAATTCGGGCAGAAAGTTAACAGAGCGTTTACAGGCCCCCAAAAATATGACGTCCTCCTACGCCCATAACATAGATCTTTTACATAGTCAATGTAAAATTAATGCAGGCTTCACGCCTTGTTTACTTCATAAACTTCAAAACTTTTAGCCGACAATAACTTTGCGGAGAAGCAGCAACGACGATAGTTTAATGATGAATTAAATTCTACTAAATTAAGAGAAATTCTGGAAAGAAAGGTACACATACTTCGTTGAAAAAAATTCCTGATGTAGAATCAGTTTCTAGTGTTTCTGGTGACGTGGATTCAGCATTCATTGAAGACATAATATCAACAAAGACGGTCGTTTCACTCTAAAAATAATAGGAAAATCAGTGATTATTCCAACAAGGGACAGATCAGCTACGAAGAGCTTAATATATCACACAGCAAATCAATTTATCAAAGAAAACAAAAGATTAATCATTGAAAAATTAAGCAATGAATTAAATATTAGACAAAATGCATTTAAAAGTCTGTTTTGCGCAATATCATCCACAAAAGACAAACAGGTTTTTGGCCATATTGCATGAAGATCTGCTGGTGAAGAGGTTAGAGCATGTGTGGAGTCATCTTGGAAGATAATTGGAAAAGGAAGGAGAAAGACATGGTGGATAGATGATATGTTAACAAACAGCAAAGATGTAAGAGAGAACCTACGCGCAGCTGAAAATAAGCAAACATGGAGAAAGGATGGGGGGATGACAGACCAACGATCGATATTGGACATGGTTGTAGAAGAAGAAGAGAAGATTACGTCAACAAATATAAGGCTTGCAAACAGCAAATACGTTGCATTGCCTTCACACTGAAAATAAAAAACATAAAAACTCTGCAGTTCTCTTGCTACACATACTCTATTGATAGATTCCTTTTGCTTTTCCTTCCCATTCCTTATTTCTCTGTCTTCTTCTAATTTCGATTTAGCACCATCTAGGTGTTTAGATGTTCTACTAGTCTTCCGTTCTTTGGAAAGAGGAGCTCGTCGGCTGTCTTTTGAAAAACGTGTCATTGCAGTCACTTGAGATCCAGTGAGAGTAAAATCAGAGCAGTCTAAAAAGGCATGATTATCAAAGATTAATAAGAAAGTGATAATGGAACATTTTATTATAAAGTCTAGCTTTGGGCTATAAATGTTTCAGCAAGGGTAAAACTTCCATTACGTAATGTATGTACTGATCTTTTCATTCGGGTAGTTGGTTGCAGCTGTTTAAAAATCTCGCAAGAATCACTATTCTACTAAATTTGTTGCCTAAATTTCGTTAGAAACAGGTTGGAAGAGGTCGAGTACTGAATGCTAATTGGAGGGGGGCTAGCTTTGAAAGTAAGTACGCAGACAGGGGGGTCATCCAGAAAGCGAATGTTTGCCTAAAAGAGGGGGGCTTAGAATTTCTGAAAATTTTGCGTACAAACTATGTGGATGGATCTGGAGAGCATTTGAGATTTAAGCGTCAACTGAAGATGAAAATATCGAAGGGGCTACAGAAAAACAACCGCAAAATATTAAGCTTACTGTCGCTGTCCTTTTGAGAGGCTGTTTCAAGTGACAACGAGGCTAAGAAGTTAATTGATATATCTGAAGTAGCGTTTCCAGAGTTTTCTTTGAGTGCTGCAAAAAAGACAAAAGATGAGGATGTTTCATAGGACAAAAAGGGTCTGAGGGTTGAAGAAAGGTGTGATAAATGACAATTAGAGAAGTCAAATTGCAAGTGCTTGTTTGCTACGATAAAAACATTTCTTTGAGTGAAAAATCAATGGATAATATCTCAAGATTTCTGCTTTCAGTATTTCATAGAAAAATATTGAGGTTGAGATTGTAATTTAAAGATTGTCCTTCGAAGATTTAAGAAATTGAAATAGAGGCCATAATTTTAAATAGTGGGTACAACTGTGCAGAAAATATTCAAAAATTAAAAATTTCGATCTGTAAAATCCAGCAAATTTGGGTAGACTTACAAGTGACGTCAACAGCTTTAGATTTTTTACGGTTTGGCATCGACTTCAATGGTTTCATGCGAACGCCAAATGCATTCCTTTTCGTATTGGGCATTTCATCATTCTGAGAAAGCGCTGCCGAGTTATGGATTGAATTTAAACTCTTTGTATTAGTGTTCGCTGCCATTGATTTCCTTACAACTAACTTTTTTGGGCCTTTTGGTACTTCGTCCTCCATCTTGTGTTTGCTTGCATTAACAGATCCTTGGCTACGAAATCTCGATAGCCGTCGCTGCAAGGTATTCAATTCATTCAACTGTAACTTCTTATCCAATTCCTTCAAATCAACAGCAACGTCCTCCGAACTATGACTCTCAGATGCAGACGAGGCTGCAGTAGCAACGCCACTGTCTGCATCCAATGAAAATTTGCTCCTTTGCCAACCAAAAATCAATGTGTTGTTGCTGCTGCTGCTACTGCTTATAGTGTTGTTCAATGGATCACTTTCCTGAATTGGAAACAATTATGATTATTCTAATAGACGACAATATGCAACATAAAACGTATGTGTTACGTGCGTGTGTGTTTCTGTGTGTAGTACAACAGTCAGGGTTTACATGGACTTTTTTGAGAAAATGCACAAATTTTCCCTGAATACTTTTTTTGAAAACCTGCACTTTCCCCCCGACTTTTTCTGGAAAACAACCTTTCCCCCCGACCTATGGGGTCAACATTCAGCCCTTGACAGCTGAAAACCGCTATTTTTGCGTTGTGTTGACAACACCTTTGATTGGGGAATGTAAAATGACCAAACGAATCAAAATGTTTCTTGGATCAATTAAATTTTTAAAGTCACGAATAAAGCTTAGAAGAGGACAAACTTTACATGTAACTTTAAAAAAATTGAATACTTCCATGATGATCAAAAATGAAATCCTTTCCTTGACATACTGAGCAAAAGTACTGTTTTCCCCTGCCCATTGCAGGCTTCCCCGACATTCCCTGATATTCCCTGACCTAAATGAAAATGATACTTCCCTTGACATTCTGTAGTCGTATAAACCTTGACAGTGGAAGAAAGACAAAATCGTTATTTACCTTAAACAAGCATTGCGCTGACTGCCGGGCGCCTATTTACAAGAATACAACAAATAATCAGCAAAAGTATATCTTCAAACCTTGTCTCTGGAAGACGTAATCGTTTCAAGTGACGTATGCATAAGAACATCTCGATCCAGCCCATTGGGTGAGTGAATTCGATCTGAGAATGATTTAAGAGTAAATTTCGATCACTAAAGGATTTCCGTGCAATCGATAGTCTGAGAGAAGAAGAAGGGGAGAAATAATTGCAGGTGAAGATAACAAATTGAATTTTCGATAAAGGAGAGAATGAGCCTAATAGGAAAACAATGAAACTTCACACGAGATGTATTAATAATTAATGATTTATAGAATCTGAAACAAATCATAACGAAATAAATCTAAAAAATAGCAGGAAAAATTAATGAAAAATATGCATATTTTTTAGATTCCACTTTTGTATTTTACTAACATATGATAACTAATGACTGTAGAATTTCAATCTCTTTTCTCGATGTTTTGTCTTATTAGTAAGTTATGGCCACAGGCATCCAGTTGTTGACCAAAACATTTCACCACTGGCTATCAGAACATTCCTTCATAATGGAAACTGCGTCAAAATTCAATAGGAATCTAACAAAAAAGCGGCAACATTCTTTTGACATACAAAAGCTTATTTCTTCCGACACTCGTCAGATAATGATATGTAGGATAGTGAACTAAAGGTTAACCGAAATATATATATCCAGATGCGGTTACATGCGATAGTATGCGGCTAATTGGCCTCAAGAGTGACCAATTAAGACCTATCAACATTGTTTACTTGAAGAGTCCCAGTGAGAAAACGAACTCTTTTTGTTTGCACAAGATTGGGCTTTCAGTCTTGATGTAAACAGATTCCAAAGCACTTAAATGAAAAGACGATCTTGCTTGCCCAATGATCCGAAAATTGTCGTCTGTATATGTTTTAGCGCATTCTGGATTTTACAATAAGGCGTTGTCCTATGGCGGACTCACAATTAATATTATACTTGTTGTTTTTACATTTACGAGGTTGCTGTTCTCTTACGGTATTACTTTTCTTCCTGATGTTCGTGGGGATATACTGTTTTATTCTGTCTGCTAGTCTCTGCGTAGTGCCTCCTACGTACCGAGCTTCACATCGGTACGAAAATTCATAAGCTACTCAACTTCTTTGAGTGGTAGGAACGTAGTCTTTATTAGCAGATGATAGCATAACTCTAGTGTTGTAAATCACACGTCGCTTCATAGCATAGAAATAAGATGTGATGGCTTTATTAATTTGATTTTCAAGCTTTGATGAAACGTTACCAATCCAGGGCAATTGTAGGTATACCGAGTACTTCTCTGGACCGAATGTTTTTCTGGTTAATAGGTTAATGGTTAATAGGTCCTAATTGGCCACTCTTGGGGCCAATTAGACGCATCCTATCACATGTAACCGCATCTGGATATATATTTCGGTTAGCCTTAAGTTCACTATCCTACATATCATACTCTGACGAGTGTCGGACGAAAAAAGCTTTTAAGTACGTCAAAAGGATGTTGCCACTTTTTTATGCTGTAGTAAAGTTCTGTAGTACCAACAGACTATTTACATATTATATAATATATCATATTTTATTATATTTTATTATATTTTATTATATTATATTATATTATATTATATTATATTATATTATATTATATTATATTATATTACATCATATTATATTATACTATGTTGTATTATATTATTTTATATTTTATTATATTTTATTATATTATATTATACTATACTATGCTATATTATATTATGTAGTTCTGTAGTACCAACAAACTTCTTATTACATTTATAAAACTTCTACGAGTTGTTCCTTCGTCAATACCTGCCCTGCCCAATTTACAGCATATAGCGATCATTTAATAAGTTACAGAAAATATTAAGTTATCATGGAATTCTCTGAAGCTAATTTCTGAGTTTATCAATCTGCTAAAATGTTAAGCATGAGAATGATAGAAGAATAATCTAGAAGAAAATGATTTTTTGTTGTTGCAACTGCTCACCTTCCGAGTTCTTCTCTTCCAATCCAGGAACAGATCGCCGGCGCCTAGAGCAAAAATTACTAGATTAATATTGAGAAAAAGTGACTACATCAAAGAAAACAGATTCGACCAACTGTCCTACTAAAACTTCTTTTGCAGAGGTGCACATAATGAAAAACGCCTCAAACAAGGTAAAAAAATTGCATGCCAAGATCTGGTGCAAAGGGAGAACTGTTCAATGTTTGAGTGCATATCCAACGCGGGGGTATATATCTTCCAGAAAGAGGAAAAATTGTTGGAGCCAAATGAAAACTAAAAATTCTGATAGAAGGCCCAATAACAAGAATACTGTACCGCAAATTTAGCATATCTTAACATTATTTACCATTTATGGGGAAAAATTTGCAAAGAAAGGAGATCATCGGCCTCAAGCACAGAGCTTCTTTTAAAATGCAAAGCACTGCACTTGGCAAAATTTTATGAACTGTTACAAAAATTTAGGGGGGAGTAGGGGTTATTGATCTTTTGCTGTGTAACAAAGACCTTTTTGAAATGTATCTTTTCTTGCAACAACATCGAAGTTGTGGTTAAAAACCAACGCTGTTCGTGTATTTATGTATCCTCTATTTTTTGGAAACATTGTTGTGACATTGTTTATCTCTGGACCTACGCAAAAGTACAACAAATGTCATCTTGTGTGGCAAATAAATGGCCCTGTAATGTCATTCTATCACACTAGAACACTAGGTTGAGTAATTACTGTTACTAGGTAACGGCGGGTACTATAAACCGTGAGCAGATAATGAAAACACTATTAGGGTGGTCTTAACACTTGATGTTTTACGTAGCAAAGGGGTGGGTAGTACTAGAACCATTACGATGGGTTACAGGGGGTGAGTGGGTGGTCAAAATGGGCGAATGTGGGTGTTAAGTAATTACTGGATTAAAACTTTGCATCCGAACCAGATTCTGACCTTTTTCCAAATTCAATTTCCCGAATAGATGATGGATTGATTTCAGTCTGCGGTCTTGGATAAAGTCTTCCAAGATCCTCTTTTTTCTTCTTAAAAGAGAACGGAATAGGTCTGGTTGCATGTGCTGGCAGCTTTTCCGGTAGTTTATGCATTGTTGTATCAACTAATTTTCCTCTCGGTCGCTCAAACGGATCCCTTGGTTTTGTTAATGGTTTTTCGGAATGAATAGCCGGTAGAAGAAACTCGACGCAATCAAATCCTCCTCCAGTGCGGTAGACTTCATGATCAGGATATAAGTACCTTTAAGATAAATCATGAGTATATCAGAATCAACTTGAAGTTAACATATAAGTAGATATAGAAAAAAATAACTAAAACTGCAAGGCAAATCCCATGCTTATAATTCGCAAAATAAATTCCATCAAATTGTAACACAATACACAAAATTCTAATGATAAAGACTTTTGGGGTTTATCCATTGGGACTCATTCTCCAAACAGGGACGGTGCTAGCCAAAGCAGACTGGGGGATTTTGGGGGTCATACATTAGAATGGTAACGCCATTTGGTTGTCACACCCAATTCAAAACTTACTGCGAGAACCGGGAGGATATGTACCACCCCAGCCCCTCTCCCCCCGGGGCACAGCGACTATCTCCGAACATCGTACATAGGCTAAAAAGCCATTTCATTTCTGTTAAAAATCCAAGAAGGACTTGACAATTGGAAAACTGACTTCGGCACGGTCGAGAAATACAAGAAGAGTTTGATTGATAAGTTGAGTAATCTATGAGAATGAAAATGGAGAAATTCAATCTAAAAAACATTGCCTAGTTTGAATAAAGTCTGTCAGGATATTTATTTAAATTTCCAAGGCTGTTTCATCGCTTGTTATTTATAGAACATGGTACTGTATGATTTAAAATTTAACCACAGCATGGAAAAGCGGCAACATTCTTTTCACATACTTACAGCATTTTCCGTCCGACACTCGTCAGAGTATGAAAACGTCGGATAGTGACCTCAAGGTTAACCGAAATATGTATCCAGATGCTGCTACATGTGATAGGATGCGTCTAATTGGCCTCAAGAGTGACCAATTAGGACCTATTACCATTGTTTACTTGAAGAGTCCAAATGAGAAAACAAACTCTTTTTGTCTACACAAGACTGGTTTTTCAGTCTTGATATAAACAGATTCCAAAACACTTAAATGAAAAGATGATCTTGGTTGCCCAATGATCCGAAAATTATAGTCTGTACATGTCTTGGCACATTCTGGATTTGCAATAAGGTGTTGTCCTGGATTTAAAATTTCCCTTATGGTAGTCTTTCGAGTTAACAGTTCTCCAAGCATCCATAAGCACGAAGAAAACAAAAAAGGAACGAGCAAATTATTTGCTGAATAAGAAAATATACTTACATCCAGGGAAGATGCCCCCCTTCCTTGCATCCTTTGCAAACATGGAACTCTCGATTAACTGGTTCCCTTTTCTCTATCTTTTTCACAATTCGTGGGCTTAAAGGTATAGCTTGAGAGATGTTTTCGTATTTTGTGTTTGAAGAGGGGTATATTGAATCAAGCTAAAAGTGGAAACAAATATTTGACAGAAATCAAATCTAAATGGAAAAATTGCTACATAGGTCAGGGTGTTTTCAAAGAAAAATCTAGAAATGACACAAAAAATCCAGTGGTGCTGTGTTGAGGAACTATATCCTCATTGCAGATGGGATTGAACAGCCAATTTTGGTGAAAAGGGCTAGATATATACTAAAATATCTCACAATTCCATTTCTAGTTGTGTTTCACCTATCATTACACAACGAAATGTACCATTTTTACTGATACTCACGTTCCTACATGCTATGGTCGTTACATAATAAATTATTTAACTGCACAGTCTTTTCATTCGAACTACGAAAAATTTTTCAGAGCAGCGCATTTTGTGTAGAAATGCACGTTAAAAAGCCTTGATATCAGCGATTGAGCGACAGATTGTACTTGTGGCTACATACAACATTATGGAAGATAAAAAAATTGGAAAAATCTGCAGTACTGCAAGATTAGTGTATTAGAAAAGAAGAGAGACTTGCATGGAAGAAGAAATAAATATATAAAGAACAATCTACCAGAAATTGAATATAGACTAATTGTAAGACTCATGTTACTATATAAAAGTAACGACACAATAAAACTTTGTTTGTACTTTGAGTATTACCTAAATGTAAAATAATCGATAGGAAGTCTCAAAACAAACATTCAGCTGCAATCGTAAAGGAAATTTGCAAAATTGATTTAATTCTTTACAACCGTTTCTATGGGAGGACCGATGAGCAGATGCAGGAGAGGTATAAGCAGGTAAAAGTGGACGTGAAAATCTCACCACAATTTTCAGCTGGTCTCGTCTTAGTGTATGCAACACTCCTGCAACAACTTTCTTTAGGCCTTTTAGTGTATCTGCTTTTATTCTGTGTAGAAGACAGAAAACTACAGTGAATTACTAACATACTTGATTAATAATAGGCCTAAATATTTCCGAAAAGAAATACTTTGGAGCTGTAACAAAGTAGAATAAAACCTTGAAGATAGGAACTCTTGATTAGAGCTATCCTTCTCTCTAAAGAAGAACTTTTTTTCTATTAACTTTTGTTAATATAATTTCAATATAATACATTGACAAACGATACCACTGGGTGTATTTTCCATGTCATACCCAGTGGCCACTACATGCAATTGAACATTCACACTAACAGCGAATTTTTGAAGAACAATATGATCAAAGTTGTCGCTACAAGCCACTGCTGCTAAGAACTATTTCTGAAGAACACTAATTAAATAGGTGCGTCATAGCTTGAAGATATAAAAATGGTACAGGAGGGAAACTGTGAAATAGGTCATTAAATTTCTGAGTGCTATATAACCTAGCCATTGTGTCATGCAAGAAAGGTTTAGCAAAAGAGATGATATACGCAAGGAATTTGCCCTTTTTGTTGCAAAAGGTTTGAAATATTAGTAAGACAGGTTAATGACAAATCGTTCTAAGAGAGAACCGAAGTAAGTGAAACATGCAATTTAGTCCAGGGTTTGGATACATAAAGCAATTATGCATGAGAATTGACACAAAAAGAAGTCAAAAGGTAATTTTAACATATGAAAATACTGAAAATTTAGTGGCTTACCACATATTTGTGAAATATCATGGATCAAAAATAGGTAGATTGGAGAAGGTTATGGTCTAATAGATAAGTATATTGGTTAAAAGTGAGCAGTAGTGGCCTAGCGGTAATGCAATTGACTCAGACCAACATGGTCCTGCGTTCAAGGCCCATCGCAGGCCATTGGTGACGTCAGGAAGGGCATCCGGTCCTAAATGCTCGTGCCAGAACTAAAGTCCTCTTAGAGATACCCTCCAAGCCCCAAGGAATTGGGGGAAACGGAGGTAAACTCGAGTAAAAAAATTGATTAAAAGTGATAAAAATATAAAGGGAAAAGTAAATAATCACTGACTTGGTTTTGTTGTTTTCCAAGGCATCTTTCACCTCCTAAAATGAAAGAAAATTTGTAAATTATAACCGTTATAGAAAGTCAAGTTGGAAAGAAACGTCAAGGGAATCTTATCTCGAAAATTTAACAAAGATAGCCTGTCATTCTTCATTCAGACGGAAGAAATCTCCACGGTGCTTTTTTCAGTGTCACTTCACTGCACAGTCAACTGGACTTCAGTAGCTATTCTCTTTAATTCACGCTCGATCTATTACAATTTTGTGACCAAAACCATTATGATGTGAAAGAGCCTAACGAAGAATATTTCTTAAAAATTAGAAACATATATAGAGTAAAACATATGTGAAAAGAAGGCATTCTGGAAAGAAAAACTTGATACAATCTCCATTTTGGTCTAAAAAACAACACCGAAAGTCTTCGTCACTAAAATCGTATCTCAAGAATCTTTCTTCATCGTTATCTCACTTTATAGATCTAATCAAATCTAAGATATCAGAGCTCTTTCTTAAATTTAAGCTTACTGTTATCTAGGCGGATAAAAATCAAAACAAAATTTAAAACACTTTGTCTTTAAATGTATTTCCCATGGACTTGTCTTAAAAGGAATACTTGAGATTCAAACACACGGTGACACACCAACGACAGAGAAAGCTCCAATCCATCACTAATTGCTAAATTCATCAACATCGCCAAAATTGGCCCTTAACTCAGTTCGGCCAACTGCAACACGAAAGGGATGACTACAGAGAAGACAATGCATATGGCAGTACTTGGGGTCGTATAAATTGCAAATATATATCCATTAGTATACACTAAGTTCACTCTTATGACCGGTGGCCCTAACGTTGCAACAATTATTTGGTTGCAGTGTGAAAAGGGTCGGTCTTGTGAGCCCCAGATGTGTTAAATCCATGTAAGGCAGGCCCAGTAAAGTAATGTATCCAACAGAAGGAGACTGTGTACAAACAAATTTTATGGCTAGCTGGTGGCCCTAACGTTGCAGAATTTGCCTCTGCAGTGTGAAAGGGGTCTGCTAGCATGCCTAACGCCCTATTATTAAGGAATATCAATACGGACAGAACGCAATACTAATTAAGTGCCACCAATTGTGGCCATGTTTGTTATGAACTGCTGAAATGCGACCTTAGAGGACAATTTTAGCGGGGCAGGGTGTGATGGGGGACGAAATGGTAAAAACGGACTAGCTATGATAACATGAGCTTGAGCTGTGCACAAGCGAAGAAAGAGGCTCTTAAAGAAGGGAGTAGCTGAATATGTACTAGCACTGGTTGGCCTCCTGCGTTAACCGCAGCTACCCGCGTAGAGAGAAAACTCGATGTGATGGTAAAAATCAGATAGCGCTTTTGAAATCAGCGGCATAAAAACACATCAGAATCACTCATCAGGATGCAAAGAATCTTCTGGGCAAAAAATTTTGTTGACAAGTGCAATCAATGTCTGTGAAACTAGGCCGCTCCTGATTTTATTCAATACATGGAAATTCTAGTTTTGCAGATCGTGTACAATAAAAGAGAGTTTCTGGGCAGTACGCTTTTTAAATTATGGAAAATTAAACATTAATACAACGACTCATCTTTAGGTGCAATTGGGTGGAAGGTTGCCAAAATCCCAGAGATTAAAACAATCTTTATAGCATTAAGAAAACCAAAAAGCCCCATGAAAAGACCTTGAAATATTTTAGATGTTCATAACTAATTTATCTAAGCGGGAAATGAGAAGCAACAGATATAAAGGAAGCTATGTGGGAGTTCTCATAACCATAGACAGTAAACATTCTTTTTCAAATGCTGTTAAATTAATCTGTCTGGATGGCAACACTCTAATGCTATCAATCTTTGAAAGGAAATTCAAGCTAAATGCAAAAGAGAATTTTGAAAAGATTTATCAGCGGTTTGCATAAGAACTAATAACAGTTTTACCATCGCGATCAGTTGCTAATGCTAACAGGGCGAGACAACAAAACATGTTTCATGGGCCAATTTAATAGCTCTAGCAAACAGAATGTACACATTCTCAGAAATAGAGTATCAACAAGGTTGTTCGATGATACAGCTGTTACATGGCTACAGGGTCAGAGGCAGACAAAAATTTGACCTAGAGGCAGCTTATTGACTCAAATATTAAGCGTATTAGTCCAAGAAAAACCAGAAATTTCCATTACAAGAAATTCAAGAGTCCAAAATACTCTCCAATGCTAAATCAATTTATCAATATTCTACATACATTGGAAAATTTTTAAATATTTCAATTAAAAATCTGTTCCTACGAAATTAATAGATGGAATTTTCTTAGCTCAGTTGAGAAGCTCCTTCGATCAAGAAAATTTGTCTACGCAAACGTATAGTAGAAAAAATTTTGCGTAATTGTTTCTGCATTAATTCTCAAATAAATTTCCTAAACTCTCTCAGACCTGATTTAAAAAAAGTTTTGCTGCTGAAAACATCTGGCTAGCCTGAAGACTATAAAAACAATCTATACGACAACATGAATTTTGTCTACAAAACCAGCTGCACAGTCAGCAGGGTTGAATACTGAAGAGGTAAAATCTTTAAAAGTTTATAAACACAAAATTCATTTTGTTCTCGCTATTTTGCTCTTTCTCGTTACCCTTTCAAGATGCAAAATGGTTTTTCTACAAAGTTCCACCTCCTTATCCTCACACTAGCTGATCAAACTTCTACAGATTTCACATATTCCACGATTGTCAAGTACGTACTCTGAAAAAGAGGGGCCCTTCAGCGAATGCTGGTTTACAAGCGGCCCTCCATTTACTTTACAAGAAAATAATAATTTAACAATTTACAATATAACGACTAAAATCAAAGCTAATACATGTAATCACAAAAACATACAGAAATGAAAGATTAAATTAAAAGATACAAGATCAATAAACTTAAGTTTTATGTTGCTTAAAAACTCTCCTGAAATCTTTTTTCAAACCAAAGCCAGGTTTAACGTCTTGCAGCTCACAGTTATATTTTTCAAATATATCATGCGACACAAAATACCTTGAATTGCACACCAAAATAACACTGAACAAACAGTAAAAGTTTATCATAAACAAGAAAAAATTGGTGCTGAAATGAATACACAAGGACATACCGTTAACTCTCTTGCCAAAAACCCCATGGCATCATATGAATCTCTTAATCTCTCTTGATATATCTCATTTTCACTAGTCTTTCCTTCATTTAATTCACTTTGTAATTTCTTTCTATTGTGCCTCAAGAGTGCAGTTCTTTTCTGTAGCCATTCTTTCATTCGCTTATCCTTCAATGCAATTTCTGACGCATTTAATGCACGTGTCTCACGCGGGCACTCGCGACTATGCCCCTTCTTCCGCGCGTTCTTGATAGCATCCAGTTGAAGGGTTGGCAGCCGAAATTTGATTCCTTTGTAAAGTGTGTATGAGGCCAATTTTGCTTCCATATTCTACGATAAACGCAAAACTTAATCAAATCATGAATTCTTCTTTGCTTTGAACGGTAGCCTTTCGTCCAAAAATAACGAAAAACTTACAGTTTTTGAATATAAGTGAGTTTAATTATTCATGAAATTATGGAGAATCGGCAGATTGTATACAGAAAATGCTGCAAGTGAAATATTATGAAAAAATTTCATTTGTGAGGGGCTTTCGCATGCTTAGAAATCCTGATAAAGACTTGCTGATACTCAAAACCAAACTTTCGCTGTTAGAAACTCGTTTTTCGATCAAAATCTGGTTGTCTATTGTTTCTCTGTAGTGAAATGTAGACGCAATTGGCAGCTGTGAAATTCATATGTTGAAGCTGTTGTGAAACTTTATAATGAAAAATCTAGCAACAAGCAGACAAAAGCCAAAATAGAGAACATGTTCTTAGTTTTTATAACTAAAAGCAGGTAGCAATGCAAAGTTGTGAAAAACTTTCCACTGCAACTGCAGCTCTTTCGAGAATAATAGATTCAGGAAAGGATACGGGCCTAAATCCTGTTACGTTCTTTTCTATAAGAACAATTGTATAAGAACACGAGCCTGAAACTTGGTGGAAAAAATTAAGAGCAAATTAATAACTAGGCTGAGCCTGAAGCTTTGTCATAAAATGTATTTTTGGAAAACAATGCAGAAGCTTTCCAACTAACAAATGGACATGAAACGACCTTTCCTTGTTAACCTGAGAAGAATTGATAGCCTCGACATTTTATCTTTGATTTTCAAAAATTAGTTGTTCATAGAGAAACTAGATGCTGTACTAACATTGTATAAATCATAATTTTTTATAAACTTTTTTAAATAAAAAACATTGATATGCAAGAGATACCATCTTGGTTAGAACATGTTGTCTTGAATATTGTCTTTCTGTGCGTTTCTAATTGGCCTACACGCCACTAATTTAAGAACAAATTAAGAACAATTGAGCCTTAAAATTTGAGAAAAATTTAGAACAGCCAGCCTGAAACTCAATTTTACTAGTTATTATAAAAAATAACATAAACTCAATTTTACTAGTTATTATAAAAAATAACATAATTGCTAAATTAGTCACAACTCAGGCAGTAAATGCCATCAATGATTTTCAATTCGTTGCATCCTTGGCACTAAAAAGCTTCCATGTTATAGACGGAGCTAAAATGCACTAAAAGGTATCAAAATACCCATAAATGTCGCTCCATAAAATATAAGGGGAGTGTAGTATGCGAAAAATCGTTGCAAACAGTAAACAAAACCCAAAAAGTGTAAAAGCCATGCAAATTGTGAAGCCTTGTCTTCAATATTCCTGCTTTGTCACTCGCCAGCTGATAAATTGGCACCCTAGGGGGAACAAACCTGAGTCTCATTAAAAATTGGGACTCGATGGATTTACTTCGATCGAAGCTATAAAAATATGGTATGAATTCACATACTTTCAGTTAGGCCGTTACCCTCTAAACCTTGCGTTTATGTCTAAACCTTACATAAATGTAAGGTTTAGAGGGTAAGTAACAGCCTAACTGAAAGTATGCGAATTCATACCAAATTTGTTTAGCTTTGATTCAGTGCCAGCAATATAAATGCTTGCAACATCAACGCAATAGTAATACAATATTGATGCAACATTGATGCCACCTAGATGCAGCATTGATACAAAATAGGGAAAAAACGTGATATGAAGCATGTTATATATTAGGTACCACCTTGGATCGATTCAATTTCGACAGGCACATATTTAAACGGAGATATTAAACCAACCTCTACTTAACTAATATTTCCATGGGTTGCACTTTTTAAAATGATCTTAAATCAATATTTTAAACATTATTGACACAAAAATACAGTATTGATCAGCAAGTACTCTTCAACTTGATGCTTCATTACATTCGTTTTGTCCTGTCCAGCGCATCAAAATGAGTCGTCATGTCATACCATGACGTTAAATTTTCATCAAAAGGTCTGTCCGTTCAATCCAATTCACACGAGTGGATGACATACGTAAAAATATCATTACTCTTACTCTTCAATTTATGCTTATCTCGTTGAAAGTAAACAGTAAAAATATCTAACTGGCTATTCAGGATAACATACGAGAGAGATCAGCAGTGTGATGTTGTTTTTGTAGTTTATCTAATTTTTTGAATAGGCTCTTGTGCCTAGCTTTTTCAGCTAATTTAGGCG
The DNA here is from genome assembly GCA_018155075.1 of Cassiopea andromeda. NCBI lineage: Eukaryota > Metazoa > Cnidaria > Scyphozoa > Rhizostomeae > Cassiopeidae > Cassiopea > Cassiopea andromeda. Next base: position 355,306 of record WIPJ01001378.1, read on the forward strand.
TACTATGCATGCCGCATCCAGGCATGGGACCCCTAGTTTAATGTCCCTTCTGAAGGATGGCGGAGTGAGCTGTTTTGGTTGTTCATCTGGAAGGTCGCCCACCCGGTTTCTGAACCTATACAGTCATACTCAACTTTAGTTAAGCTAATGGTACTGGCTGGGCAGCTTGGTCACTCCCCGGTTATCGCATTGTGGAATGGTGTAACCAACATAGGTTGGGCTTAGAGACAACTCCAAGAGCCCTCCAACCCTGAAAGGGCCATTTACTGGCTTTCAAGAACAAGTTTTATTGTATAAGTCAGAGGGAAAATTGTAATGGAGCTCCAATCTTACTGAGTTCCCAGAGGCACGAGTGTCTTTGTTATGCCATTGGAACTGTGCACATTAAGTTCAATCCTGCTATAATGAAAGCATGTCAGCATTTGGGGGGGAGAAGTTATTAGCATATCTACAATAGGAGGCTACTTGATATGTACGGCTAGTTTTACGTGGCTTGCACTTTCCTATGGACCTAATCCTTTTATATCAAGGACACAAAGAAAGAAACGGAAATCAATAATCTGGAACGATTCATGATTGAGCTATTGAAATCAAAAGGAATTGCCACCAAGAAAAATCATTGGAATTCCTGGGAATCAAATTATTATGTGCGATAAAACACGGGTCAAGGATTGCCCTCTGAGAACACAGCTGCTTTGGCAATCACTAAGTACACGTATTTTTTATAAGGAAACCATTATTTTGCCTGAGCCTCAATTTTCTTAACTTTTCCCAAAAGTGAGTCTGAGATGTTCTTAAATTTTTCTTAACTTTTACTGAAATAAACTGGCTGTAATGGTTTACACTTTCGTTATTGATATTGTATACTTGAATTGAATTCCATCTTTAACATTTTGAATGCAATAATGACGTAATACCAATTTTTGGCCTATAAAAACACTTAATTTTGGAAATTGAGCCTCGTGATTTTCTTACGATTTTCTTAAGATTTTGACGATTTGAGCCTCATTTTCTTAAAACCTTTTTCCTTATAAAAAAAAAGTGTAATAAATTAGGTGTATTAATTTTACATTTAGCACATTATGCGCCTCATGGCTTCAATGATATTTACCAAAACTGTTCTTCCCTAGGTGAGGGTGAAAATCTCTCCGATGACTGTTTTATGAAGCGAAAGACAACGTAAAATGAGTTTGGGCAAAATCGTTGCTTTTGAAAGATAGAAATTCCAATCCTGAAACTGATAGTATTGGCATTTTCGTGTTCTGATGAAAAGCCAATACTATCATGCCAACTCGAAGGCATTTCTTTCACTGCAGAAAACTATATCGCAACTGTCAACGTTTAAAATTTCCTACTTTAAATACTCTTGTCATGAACAAACAGAGGAGAATATGCATGGTATTTGTTGAAAGATAATATTTGAGGATGAAAGTCGTAAATAAATGATGAATTGTTTGCACAATGATAAAGCAAACAGACAAATGATAAGAGTCAGTTAGGCCAATATTTGAATGTCATAACGATTCAAAGGGTGTTTTCTATTTTAAAAGCAAAATTGAAGTTTATATCAAATGAATTTAATGAAAATATTTTCAACAACATATTTCTCATAGTTCAAAAGGCATTGGTAAAAATTTGAAGTAGGAGATAAGGGAAACCGGCAATTGTGGGCTACCATAGACCATCACAAATCTGTAATTCATAAGCACAGGCTGTTTTCAAAAGATCGATTTGTCATGAAACCTAAGATCACAACTCAGCATATATACGTAGATCATGTGTCTCATCGACCGAGATTGCGGATTAGCCTACGGTGAATCAAATACCTCTGCTGATCTATAATTTCCTTCTTCCAAAAACGAGTACAGAAATGCCTAAGAAGTTACTACAACTGTTAGTACAACTGGGTATACCCACATGTTGTAAAATGTAAGAGCCTACGTTACAGTTACAGAAATGTCAATGGTATTTTCAGAAAACAAAGCTTCTAACTGATATCCGTGCATAACGATCAATGTTAAATGCTCTTTTCATGAATTCAAAACCAATCACATTTCACTATGAGAATAACTAACTAGAAATAATTCAAAACGTGTCTTACTTCCATCAATGCATGTGAAGTTGGTGACTTCCTTTCCATTCGCTTACTTCTCTTTCCCATCTCAAAACATTAAGCTCCAATCCGTTCTTATATCCCATTGCAAAATCTGCCCTCCTTCTCTCACATGCCGGAGTCAATAATCAACGGTTGCCAAAGATAGCCATTTATCGATTCTATGTGCTCAATTAAGCCTCGAAATTCTCCCCACTGTACTAGACATCTCAAGCGTATCGTTGGTATGTTAACAGCCAAGCACAGACTATTCCTTACTAAGGTCTGTAACCACAAACTGCGCTCATAGCAACAGAGGACTGCAATGTGTTTGTTAATCCTAAGCTGTTGATTGTCTTTTGTCTTAAAGAATATTCATTACCTGTCCACTGTCATTACCCCTCCTTTGTTCTCTAATCCGAAGGTCTACATAATCGTTTCAGTAAACCAGCCAAAAATAGTATGAGATTTAAACAAAGAATACTGATGAGGGTTTTTCTGGGCTAAAATAAAATGTGATGATAAGGAATACAAGAAAACCAACAAGTTGGTTATGTGGCATAGACGATAAGGAAATTATAGGTTGGCACATAACCAAAACGATTTGCCGAAGACTTTAAAAATGCTTGTGCTTAATGTTCACGTAATACTCTAAGTGCCAAATAGTCGGGGGGTCCTAATAAACAAGGGGTCGGAAAAATTCCGAAATGTAATAAACGGGGGGACGGAATTCGAGTAACGGGGGTCGGACTTGAATGTATTTTATACTGTTCATTTTAGCTTTCATTGTAACTAGTGTAGAGTTGGCATTTATTAGCATAAGCTATTCTTCAAGCCAACTGTAATTAAATTGCATTATTGTTATTATTAACGGGTTTAAATGATTATACAAGGACGTAAAGAACAAAAGCAGGTTGCCATAAAGCATAAAGCTAAAATATATACAGAAGTATACTATTTTGCCTTGGAAATTGGTCGTTAATAGTACTGAAAAAGAAAGGAAATGAAATGACGAGTTTGTAAAAGAAGTCAATTTCCTTAAAAGTAATAAACGGGGGTCCTAATAAGGTCTTGAGGGGTTGGAAAAAATCGAAAAATTAATAAGCAGGGGGGCGTTTATTTGGCACCCGCGAGTACCAATAAAATTCTTTGCAATAAAACTAGCTGACTTGAGCAATAGCTGTAAATAGACTCACCTCTTGCCTTCTGAAGATATTCAAATAAATACACTACATAACCTACAAGGCCACTAGCATGGTCTTTTCTTTCCATCCCTCCTTTTCCTTACCCCTCCTTCAATTCAATAAGAATTAAATATTACCCAATACCTTGAATTGGGGACAGACATGGACACAAGAATCAAAGGGGACAGGGGGTACATGCACACACTTCACAACTTTGAATGTAGAGCACACTTTTTCAGCTTACATGGTCACCCTTTTTGCATGAGGGTGTCCCCAAAAATTTTTAATGCTTCCTCCTTCCCTGGGCATAGCCCCCACAGCAATACCCTGGCATCATGCTTCTTCCATACTTATGGTCTTCACGTTAATTAAAGTTGACAATTTAGTCCACAATCCTAGCAATGATGAATGTAAACAATCCGAAAGAATACTGCGAGTGAGCTTCTGACATTATGGCCATGTTGTATTTCCAATTCAAAGTCTGTCTGGAACAGGTCATTATTTATAACTGGGGTTGAGACAAAAGATAAAACGGTTGGGAAAGATAACTCAGACAAGGCAAAGTGGTGGGTAAAACGTCAAATGCTGGTTTAAAATATACAATCCTGACCAAAAATATTTCTTTAGACAGATTATTCTTCTTTGAAGTCATGAAAATTATTCAAATCTTTCTCAGAGGGTTGGGTAAACTAGCTTTCGATCCTTTAAACGGTTGGGTATTGAATTGAATTTTTTAATATTGCAGAAACATGTGTAGGAAAAATTTTGTATTAACAAAACGCCTCCTTATGGTAAAAAAGGTAAAGGTTATCCCGTATACTTTCATACGTAGGGGAGTGCCTGTTACAGAGGACACCTATCCTGAGCCATCGGTATGTGAGGAAGGGTGGCAAGTTCTTTTCCTCGCCGCATTTATCTCCCCAGTGATCCCACTGGGTACCCATTTGCTGCTGGGTGAACAGTGAGCGAGCGTTCAGTCAGGGCATCGAGTCGGGCTCGAACCGTAGACCTTCCGCAAGGGAGACATGCGCTCTAACCACTAAGCTTCCTCGCCCATCTCACTTTGGTACCATCCCCTTTTATAATTAATAACCCATCCCCTAATACTATAACTGCACCTAGCTAAGTTGCAGTATGGTTAATGCGGAGAGCACAAATGCGTTTATCTGTTGAATGTCACTTTTACTCTGATCCCATCACAGAAAGTAAGACAAGGAAAATAACATAGAACACATGTAAAAACTACGATGAATTCCGTGAGCATCAGCTCACTTTCCGATAAAGCAACTCTTAAAAAACTACATAATTCCTATCTGAAAAAATACACACAGCAAGGCATCAATTAAGAAACAGATGTAACACTATATTGGTAAATATACGATAGTCCCAACATTTCAAGAGACTCTAAAATAGAACAATTTTGAAAAGTTCCCTGGAAAAATTTAACTCAGCACGAAGACTACTTGAAGAGGGATGGAACCTGCTCCTAGTTCTCAAAAATATTTATTGACACCATGGAACACTTAGAAATATATAAGAAAGAGTCTAAGTCTCAATCTCTCTTCCCACTCTACAGAATACTTAATACACACTCTCGACTTAATTCAAAATACTGCAATACAGCAACAAAACATGTGATACTAATAGAAATATAAACTGGTGAAGTTTTTATACAAACCAATAATGAAGTTCATGGTTTTTAGTTCTTTCAAGAGTCAATAGTCACTCTGCATATTCAAATAAGTTACTAGCGCAAATGTCTCTTAATTTCAGAAACAAGTCCAGAGTCGATCTTCTGACATCCAGATGTTATTGTCCTGTTGAGAGAAAGAAAGACCTTCAGAGAAACAGGCAAAAACACAATCGTAGTACTATGATTATTAAGAAAAGTAGGATGAAAGGAAATTTGAATTTGTGAAAAGGAGTACCAAAAACACAATGTGATGAAAAATAATCTTATTCTATTCAAAACTCTGAATTTTGACAACGAAAATAACTACAAGAGTAGTATGATTTTACCTAAAGATTTTCGATTTCAAAGTAGTGTCTTCCAATGAGCGAGCTTTCCAGTAAGCTTTTTTGATGATCTAATAAAGTAGAATTTAAAATGATTCAAAAATAGATAGATAGATAGATAGATAGATAGATAGATAGATAGATAGATAGATAGATAGATAGACACTTCTGTCTTGGTTAAAATTGAATAAATTATCTGAGCATCAACTTCCAACCAATTCAGAAGAGTCTAACTGTCTTATAGATACCACACCACATTTGTCCTCTTTCTCTTCCTATTTAAGACATATATACGTACAAAATCCATCGGTATACACTAAAGTTAAAATAATAAGCCTTAGATATACATATAGATCTGTAAAACTAGATTCCATTAAGTTTGAAAAGATGTCTACAATTAAGGATAGAACGAAACAGCAATAACCATACAGCAAGTTACGTACAAGCTACACGACATCCCTTCTAACGAAATTCAACAGTTTTGTTATGGAACTAATCCATGATTGCTAATGGCAATCTTTACTTACTTCATCTTGCAATCCTGCTAATCTAGCAGCATTAAATCCATAACTCCTTGCACATGCCCCATCAGTTAATTCATACAAAACTAATCCAGGATTGCTAATCGCAATCTTTACTTACTTCATCTTGCAATCCTGCTAATCTAGCAGCATTAAATCCATAACTCTTTGGACAGGCTCCATCAGCTAATTTATACAAAAATGTTATCGTTTCTGTGCTTGGATCGCCATCATTGCTGTCATCTTCGTTTTCAACCATACAAGCCTAAACAGAAGGTAAATACTCAACTCATAGACAAATAGTTTGCAAAGAAGGATCACCAATCACTGGACGCTGTCAGTGGCGTAGCCAGGGGGGCAAAGAGGGGCGGCCACTCCCCAATGATGAAGAAGTTGGTATTCGAGAAACGGTCAAATCTGAAATAAAATCGATACTTTGGAATGTAGCTTTGAAATAGCAAGTGAAACTGCTCTTTTTCTTTCTGGGAGAGGGCGTATCTTTATATCAAAAAGGGCGTTTCTCTGAAACATTTAAGAGTGTGGTCAAAAAATTTCCCAGGGAGCTCCGCCTCCTGACCTCTATCACTCTGTCTCTCTTCACATCGGATGATAATTCAACGCTGGCCCTGACAGGGGGGCTATAGACCCCTACCCTTAGTAAACTCCCAGTTACCCTTCAGGACCCAATCCCTTTTTGGCCCCCTTCCTTTGGCCACACTATTTTCTGCCCCCGCCCCAAAGATGCAACCCTTGCTACGTCACTGGATGCTGTATGGTATTATTCCAGATGGCATAAGATTTCAATCCACTTTCTCTTGAAATTATCCAATACTCAAAGACTCCCCGTTTTTAAAATTCGCCTGCAACATTTAACTCTTTTAAATACAACACCTAATTAGTGCAGATTTTTCTCCCAAACCTTTGTCAAAAATAAACAGCCATCACACACAGTAAAACATGTAACGGATGAAGCAAAACCTCAGCTCAATATTTTGAAATATTCTGAACAATTATTTCACTGGAAAGGGGGATTTCTATGAAGTCTGAGGACAGCCCAGACCTAATGTGACACCCAAATCTGTTGAGACACCTTGCTTCATTGGGATTGTCATTCGAGTCATGAAATTAGATACCCAGATTAATTTAGTGACCTAGATTTATCGTGTGAAGAGCAAAACACGATTTTAAGAGTGACGCAAACTTTACTCACCATGTGACCCAAGGTAACATTCGAATCTTCTCTGAATTCGTCAACAAGAGAATGATAATGGGTGGAAAACAGCGTTCTGCATTTTATTGAGTGAGCCAACTCACGGACCACAGCAGACGCGATAGCTGTACCATCAAATGTCGCAGTTCCACGGCCTGTGGATATCAATGGTTCGTGTGATTAATACGTGGGTTTCGTTTGAGGCACAGGCAATGTTTGTTTGATGCTCGGGTGATTCTTGTTTGGTTACTGAATGCCTAGAGCGTCAGTATCGCTAAGCAAACTGCTGTAAATAAATTGTTCTTAGGGTATATCGTACTTGAAACCAGGGGTCTCCAAACCTTTCCGCCCGTGGGCCGCATCAGCTGTTATAAAAACCAGGTGGGGGCGATAACGCACCTGAGGTCCAAATAAAAATGAAAGGAAATAGGAACGCTAATTTTAATTATTTATTTAATATTATTTTATTCAGGTGCTACTTAACATAACTTAAAAGTAAGCGGTTGATTTAGGATACGAGTAAATTTCCCTTCCTTTCCTGTAGACAAATAAGTATCCGCGGGGCCGGATGAAAATGTCTCGCAGGCCGCATACGGCACGCGGGCCACACTTTGGAGACCCCTGCCTTAAACTATCAAAATAAAAAGTCGAATTCAAATCTTGATAGGGGATTTCAAGTGCTAGAAATAGACTGGGATGAAAAGCACTGAAGGAAACTGAGGAAAAACTAGAGCCATGCAAATGATTCGTCCTTACAAAATGGCAAAATCTATTGACTTATCAGACAACTTTGAGGAAATCCAGCATACCAAGTTCGTCAAGAAGAACTAAAGAATGGCGCGTTCCATGTTGCAAAATGGTTGCCGTCTCACTCAGCTCAACGAAGAAAGTACTTTCACCTAGTGAGAAAAATTTGATCATCGAAAATACAGGCTAAAAAGTGAGCTAAGTCACATTTGAATTAAGTTTCTTATCTGAACCAGAGGCACAAACAGTGCATTTCAAACAAGAATTTAACACTAATCACAATAAAAAGACACATAATTTACGAAGAAGAATTTGCCACAAAATACTAAAAACAGAGAAAAGTTTAGCAGAGAAATTAATCCAGTAAATGAAGTCCCTGAGTAACGTTGTCACTTTATAAATCAGGATTAGTGTAATGATGATTAATTTCTCTGATTTACTGCTGATACTGCTGATACCCAGGGAAAAAATCGCAACTTTCCCTACAAAATACGACAGCACGTTTTTTCATAAGAAACAAACTCTCTGGCCTCAGCCTGGATGTTTCCTCATATTTCGTCAAATACAGCCTTAAATGTTTCTTAAATGTTTCCTAAATCCTAAAGACTTCCAATGACAATAGCAACCCAGATCAGGCAATTGTGATGCAAGAAAAGGGATGCTCAGACATGTAATGGATGTTAATTCTATTTTCATGCTAGTTTGATCAAAAATTTACTAGCATGAACAGTTTTTGTAAGTTATTATTTGAAACTAAGCCTGCCTATGTTTCCTAGATGTCTCCTAGTTTTTGCCTAATTTCAGCCTCGAGTTTCTTATAGAAATTTTTCTTATAAAAAAGAAGACGTGAATCAATTGGATGGCCACATAATCCTCCATTACAAACCGAAATTATAATCACACTGGTTGGCTTCGCTTCGCAACTGGTTGGCTCCTGCGCTTCGCTCTCTCGTACAACTACGTAATGACGTAGGCTAATGACGAAATAGAATTATAATTACACTGGAATAACACTATTCTGAATGAGCTGCAAAATTCTAACTCACCATGCAATATTCTGTCGTGAGCCCCTAATCTTGTGAATACACGGTCAACGGGTGTGAACCTGCACGCACTTGCAGGGACTTGGCAACCCTTGTAAAAATAAGCAACGTCATTACCAATAATTAGGAAAATTAAATCACAAGTCTTTGAAATAATGTAAAAAGCACTTTTCAAAATAAGGATACTACGAGAAAGAGAAGGAATTCAGAAAATTAAGGCCACACTAGCCAATGGGAAATCAACATCAAAGGTCTTTTAATATCTGACAGAAAAATTCAGATTAACAGTCTAAAAAGTATTTGTAAACAGTCATCTAGTAGGAAAGAATAAACAAAATAACAATCAATGGCATCTAAAAAACAGCAACCTAAGTAATGAAAACAAAAGATTAAGAGTTTATTGAAAGAAACGAGAAGAAACTAAAGAAAGAACTAATTGGGATATTAGGAAGGTTGCATTGATAAAAATAAGAAGAATTCATGGTTGGTACCAGCTGTGCCATTATCAAAATAACTCCAGTCTGTCTCATGAGTGTTGACTTTCCACCCATGTTAGGCCCAGTTACAAGAAGGCACGTGCTTTCAGATTCTTCCATGTCATCATCACCCTGTAGCGAAAGGAAAATACGATGATTGTTATATTTACTTCGTATCGTAACCGAAACGATTCCATCCTAATCGGTGAAAATTTTCTTCTTCTATTATAACGAAGCATAACCTTAAGTCAACCTCATCTCAATATTCCAGATAAACAAAACTTTTTCAATAAAACTGTTGTAATAGAATCTCATTAATAAGATTTCCTTCCCAAGCATTATCTTCCTTCCAAAACTAAAGACTAAGGATTAAAAGAGGCAAAGAATTCAAAAATCAAATTTGGAATAAGGGATGTGCTAAGCAATTCAAAAGTAAGAGGATAAATAAATGCAAAAATACTTTGATTTTGCCAAGTTTTATGTCATTCGGAATGAAGTCATCGCCAGAGAAAGTTCTACTTATGCATGGATGCCGAGAATTGAGAATTTCAATGAATGGCTACGGGAAATAAAAAGAAACTTAAAAAACAAAGATAAGAAAGATCTATGATTTCTAAAAGAAAAAAGTTTATAAGAAAATGAGGCTCAAATAGACAAAATCTTAAGAAAATCACAAGGTTTAATTTCCAAAATAAAGTGTTCTTGTTGGCCAAAAATCGATAATACATCATTATTACATTCACAATGTTAAAGATGGAATTCAGATTTGAGTAAACGAGATTAACAAACAAAAAGTAGCCCATTTTAGCCAGTTTATTTTAGTAAAAGTGAAGAACATTTTGAGAATATCGCAGGCTCAATTTCGGGAAAAGTTAAGAAAATTGAAGCTCAGGCAAAATGGTGGGTTTCTAATAAAAAACATGTGTAAATAGCATATGAAGTTCAATGACGATGCTAGTAAAGAAGCAGACGAGAAGAGCGTAGAACGTAGCTATTCAGAGCAAAGTGCGAAAATTCATGGCTTGACGATTTAATTACGCATTTTTACATCTTAAATAATGGTAACATGTAGTAGAATATTTCATAGAATTGTCAAATATAGATCAGTTACAACGTTTTACACACGATTTGAGAGTGAATGAAATGTGTTAAATATAAACTTCATAGAAGGGAGGATTAAATTACTTACAGTGACAGCTCTGTTTGAATCATCATTTGGGCACGGGAGAATGATTTCTGGACGACACATGATACCATCAGAATTTGAACTAACAACAAATAAGGTCGTGAGAAAAATGGGAAAGAAGAAATAGGATGTTATTGATAAGAAAGGAAGGGGAAGGAAGGGTAGAATAGAGGACAACATAGAAGTATGGGTAAGGCTTGAGAAGCATTACCCCATATTATCCTCATACTGAAGATGACTCAGGCATGAGTCGAAAAGTTTATCTCACACCGGATTTATGGAAAAGTCGTATCATGAAATAGTCATATCATGGAATAGTCTTATAGAATAACACCGGATCTGTCGTCAAAATATTCATAAACCATGTGGTTACTTTTTGTCGTCAATCTTATTTTGCAATTCACTAAGAAGCTGCGATTTCCACCTACAACGTCATTACCAAAGGTAATGTAACGTTTCTGGATTCTTTCATATGGATGAATCTACAGGCATTTGCGGGGCAAGGCTCGAGGGCCTAGCCAATGAGGAAATACAACAACCTGATTTGACTAGTATCTATTCCTTTAATCGATGAACTTCCTGATTACAATACGTTGCTTCTTTTACTAACCAATGACTCTCAGAGACACCCTCCAAGCCCCAAGGAACTGGGGGAAACGGAGGTAAAATCGAGAAAATCGAGACACTAACACAACACGCTTGACGCCTAACTGAGAGTACACACAATACAAACTCAAAAATCACTTTGACAACACACCCAACTGACACTGAGAGTTACAATCACAATTCCACGCACATTCACACACTATTCTCGTTACAATAAAATAGAGAAAGGTAGAAATACAACAGGAAATATAGGGTACTATTCAGCTGTGCAGAAACCGTAAGCAATTGAAAGACATCAATGAACTAAGCATACCTGTAAATTGCAAAGCTCATAAGGCAATCCAAAACGGAAATGCAAAACGTGGCTCCTTCTAATGATTTATATCTAAGAAACAAATGAATTATAAAATTCATGAAAATAATAACAACTAATGTGAAAGAAAAAGTAAAAAATTAATGCTGCAACAAGGGGTTTATCCCATTACAAAAATGGAAATTAGCCCAACCGAACAGTGCAAATTAACCTATTTCAACACTGGAAAACATCTCATTGCAACCCCTGAAGCTATACAATAGTGTAGCTTACTATCTTGCTACAAAAACTTAAATCTTCCTTACTTTTCATCAAAAGTATTAAATATTTTTCTCATGGTGTCTTTCAATGCCGCATCTCTTCTTTCCTCAGCATCTCCCAGTTCAGTCAATTTCTCCTCAATATAATCTGTCCTAAATCGTTTGAAGCCTTTTCTTTGGGATTTCAAGTGATAATCATCCGGTGTACTTCTCGCCAAAGTTTTTTCTGGAATTTCAAGTTGGTAACGGAACTTGCCTGCAGTGATAATATGGAGAAACTATTGATAGTGAGATATGGAATGTAGCGTCTTACTAGAAGATAAACATTCAAGTTGTCAATTTTTCATGAAACGAAATCAAAACTTGGTTAGGAAAATTGCGGTACAGTATGGTGTAAAATGCATTCAATACATGGTCGCAACATTATGGAATAACTTGCCAGATGAACTCAGACATTCTACTTCCAAAATTTTATTTTAAAAAAGGTAAAAGCGCACCTATTAAACTCTATTTAGCAAGAAAGCAACATAAACTTTAACAAATGACAAACACATGAATTAACCATGCATAGCAACTAGGAGGGGGGCTCTTATCTTGTTAGTCTACCTACTTTAAGAGCTCCTCCTAAAAGAATTCTACTACATTGCTTAACATATACTTATTAATGTTATCAAACTATTGTTATATAGCATGTTAGTTTGTTGTTGTATGTTGTAAGTAGTATGCTGTAAGTGGTAGTAAATTTGAATTTGAAGAACATGGTAAAATTTGAAAAGTTAGAAAGGAACAAGAAGATTGTCAGAAGTTGCAAAGTGGCTTTTATGAATAAATTGAAGAATTTGGTACAAAATGTTTTGAAAGAATATGTGAATGGAAACGTCTAATTTGTCAATGAAAACATCTAATTTGTCTATGGTAGCGTTTAATTTGTTAATGGTGGCGTCGAATTTCAAAAGGATTTGTCAATGGTAGCGTCTGATGAAATTTGTGAAATTAAAAAATTAAAAAATGACGGATTAAAAAATGACTCGTCAATGGCAGCGTTAGCGTCAAAGGTGGTGCCAATAAAAAATGCGATGAAAATGTAATGTGAAATTCTTGACTACAGGTTTTTTTATAAGAAAAAAGTTTATAAGAAAATGAGGCTCAAATGGTCAAAATCTTAAGAAAATCTTAAGACAATCAAGAGGCTCAATTTCCAAAATTAAGTGTTTCTATTGGCCAAAAATCGATATTTCGTCATTATTGCATTCAAAATGTTAAGGATGGAATTCAAATTCAAGTATACAATACAAATAACGAATGTGCAAACCATTTTAACCAGTTTATTTCAGAAAAAGTTGAGAAAAATTTAAGAAAATCTCAGGCTCGATTTCGGGAAAAGTTAATATAATTGAGGCTCAGGCAAAATGATGGTTTTCTTATAAAATAAACGTGCACGATTGTCATCGTGGACCTTATTCTTCAATGTATTATCAGACTGCTTGTGCCTGTGCCGTTTTATAGTGAATACCGATGTAAGTGAATAATTGGAAAAAGTTTATGGACGACTTTGAGAAAACATTAACATTCCATCAAATTGGAAGGGAATAGAAATAACTACAAATGAAGTAACAGGAAAAGTTTTCTAAAACTTAATGATGAAGCAGTTATGTTTGCAATTAGTGCCATAAAAATGTCCGTAAAACAGGCTATAAAAATGCGTAGGTGAGCTTTCAGAAGTAAAGTGGCGGATATCTCTGAATGACAATGAGGGAAATGATAACTGAGAAGTATGTAAAAACAATTAAAACAAACCATTTCCATAATAAGTGATGGTCTAAACGAAGATGGAGAGAAAATTGTAATTGGCATTTTGAATGGATTCGAAACTTAACAAATTTCACAAAGTAAAATGCGGAACGGAAAAACATGGAATAAAAGCTCATACAAAATCAGCCAAGAGAGTTCGTTTTGGTTTTTAGAATATCACACCTAAGGTCCTGCACTTCAAACCACAACTATAGGCCCACAAACTAAATTTATGACGCAATCTTGCACTAGATAGCCTAACGTAAAATGTTTTCACACAACAAACTTTAGGAAAAACTGAAATTGAGTTGCGTCTCCCAAGGCATTCTGAGCAATCACAGGCATTCAACAGCTAACACAAGAGATTTAATACCAAATGAAATCCCTAGATATTCTGCATAAAAGAATAATTCAACACAAACCCGGCAGCCAAGCCTTTTTCTTTGCTTCTCCAAATAATCATTCAGGTCTGTTGTAACAGCCTCGATATCATACAAGGCTGTGTCGTAATCTTCATCAACACCTAGGATTGTGTTCAATTGAATTAGGAATAGCTGACTAGAAGAGGTAAATAAAAGAGTACATTTGATGAGAAGTTGCGATACATATCAGATATACCCGGGAAATCTAGAATAAAATTATCAAGGAAATGCAGAAATAAACGATACACGAGATAAATACCTTTCTTTGGCAAAATAACGCCATCTTTCTTTGCTTTATTGTGATCAAATGCATTCTACAATGTACGAAAAAAGTAGCATACATGAATAATATATAAAAGGTAAAACAGTTGAAAATTTTGTGATTATTATGTCATATAGAGGAGACTAACAACGAAGCTCCTTTGCAGAGAGGAAGGTAACTGTATCCAAAGTGTTTTTACTTTTGATTGCTTTGTCTTACAACTGAGGGCTTCAAAAGTTTTTCAACATCGTTGGTTGAGACATAACTTCCACACAATCACTTTAAAGCTATCCATATTACGTTCTCAATATTCGCTTGAATACAACATAGACATATAGGTTACAGAAGTCAAAAATCCTGAGAGAATTAAGCTAAAGAATGGGTAGCCAAGCAATACGTATACATCACTCTTGATTTAGATAAAAAAAACTTGTATTGATTTGGTTAGGTCTTTGCTATGTAGAAATTGCACGATAAGTAGTAGCTACTGCAAAGGAGTGCTAAATATAAATATTCATTCGAGGTGCCATTCTGATACTTAGTAAAGAGAATTGTCAAATTTATCACCATGAAAAAACTCACCCGAAAGTAATCTAAAAATCCCGATAAATCAGGAAATCCAGTTGCTCTTCGCTCTGAAATTTGCAGAGAGAAAGAAATATGTCTGAGTTGAGACTAATCTAACTTTCATAAAGGGTTGTTGTAAACAGTATCTAAAGAAGTAATGAAATTTAAAAGTCTAGGAATCATATTCTAAGATTGATTTGTTCAAAATAAACTTTAATTGATTGATTTGTTCAAAATAAAATTTAAAAGAACAAATCTAGCAAAGATAAATTGTTCTAAATGAGAAAGGTGAAATGGCCTACCACTTTTGTTGTCTTGTTTGGTGATAATCTGCTTTAGAAGAACTGATCTAGGGTTGAAAATTTAAGCTAAAATAAGGGCAATTAATGGATGGATATGAGAAAAAGCAAATATAAACTAAATGCTGTAAAGAAAAATGGAATACTGGCACAATGAAATTATTTTACTTTAACGATAGGACAAAAATATGCAAAACTATAGAAATATCAGTGGTTGACAAAAAAGATACGGAGGAAATTGAAATTTACACATCTGCCTCCAATATGAGCGTGAAAGAAACAAAGAATAACTTTTCTTTTCTTGAGGAATTAAAAACATACTGAGATGTAATAATCATCAAAATTCACAGGTTCATGCGAGGAAAAGGAGCGAAATCAACGATCACACTTAAAAGAAGACATACTTTACATCTTCATTGTCCTCCTGAAATACGCTCATGACATCCCTCGCTTTTTCTATTCCTTCCACGGCCGACAAAAGATCTCCAATTTTTCGCTTGCTGCAAGAAAGCAAGCATTGCTAACCCTTTACTATATTGCTAGGGTGATTAGAGCGAGACGCATCACATCAGCTAGGGATGCAATACTTTCAGATCCACAAAGAAAAGGCCGTTGTTGAAATCTAATTTCAAAATATAGCAGATGTATGAAATCACTTCAAAACCGTTTGGAAAATGGCCTAAATGATAAGTGCAATAATGAGAAGCCAGCAATATTATACATATAATAAAGAAGAATAGAAAAGTAATTTTACGAATTTACTTGTAAATATCATTGTTGAATAAAATTTGTCTGCTTTCAGGATGACTTTTACTCTTTTTAAAAGAACCCAAGGCATGAATCCTACGAGCAAAGAAACACAAACAATAACATTGATTGATAATGTTTAGATAAATCCATAAATAAGAATTATATATCACATCTGTAGAGTCAAATATTACAAAAAGGATAATTCCTTGATTGGAAAATTGACAAAAAAGTCACTTACTCTCTGGTACCAAATAGTAGGGGGGGCCTTCGCCCACGATTGCAGATTTTTGAAAATTTCACCACCCATTTACATTTCTCAAACATCCCCTCCCTTCTAACTAAGCAATTTTAAAGAATATCTAGCCCCACATCTTACTAATCCAAAGATATCAAAGCTTTTAAAAGGATAAGTAAATAAAATACATTGACTTTGTGAAAGCAAATAAATATTAACAAGTAAGGAAATCAAAACAAACTATTAACCTTATACTCATACAGTTTTAATAATTAATTGCAATAACTTGGAAATGTTGGGGTGTCCTCATACTGTTTATTGAACATTCACCACTTCCCATCTATTATCAACCCCATGATTTAATCTTTTTCAGCAAAAATGCTAACCTCCTTTCTTGTTATACTCCCCTTATATCTAATGCAAATAAATGAACGATAATTGTAATGAAAAATCCTGCTCATCTATAAGCCTTGAACAA
>WIPJ01001378.1:384064-399673 GCA_018155075.1 Cassiopea andromeda
TTTTCCTTGACTATTATTTCACATATTTACAAAAGAAGTAAAGAAAATGGAAACTCAATAGATAGGTAATGCAGATTATACTCTTTATTTCAGAATACTAAGTAATAAAGTTCACATCTACTAACAACAATTACCCTGACTTTTCCCTAACTTGGATACAAATTATAGAAAAAACTCCCTGACTATTCCAAGTTTTCGCTGATTTCTTGTAATAGTGGCCTATTTTCCAGGTTTTCCAGGTTCAGTATGAACCCTGCATAACACCCAATACTTCAAGGTCTGCGGGACTCATAAAGTAAACCAGCAGTAATTTTCCTAATTCTAATTTCTAGGCCCAAAAAATTTTTGCTTGTTTCAATTGCAGGGGGGCATCATCTTTCTCTTTTGCCCCGGGGCCTCAGAATTCTCTCTGTGGCCCTGCTGAGGAGGAGCGTCTAGGTTAACAGAATCAAAGCAGTACCTTGCGTTAATTGCATCTGGGTGGCAGAGGGGGGAGCAAAGCCATTGTTTCATCAATCGTTTTCCTGTTCAATGAAAAAAGCAACTGAGATCAACAATCAACAAACCTGCAATAAAAACTAAAAGAGATAATATAGAAAAATAACACATTAATATTAAACAACATATTAAAGATAAACAAATAATATACCAAATGGGGTAGAACAATGGTCAAGCTGTTCCAGCAATGTTCCTTCACTTGTACCATCACCATTTGTGACAATATCCAAATTGGTCAAAGTGACACCATCAAGAATCTAAAATATTTATTGATACAATGTCACCCATGAATTTTGACGCGTGGTATTTATTATAGTAATCCCTGGCAAAATCTTTCTATGTCATTTACAGCTCGGGAATGTAATACTGGAGATATCAGTTATATAACACTAAAAGAAACGCTAACGGCGTTAAAATGGATTCGTGTGGCTGACGTTTGAGAAGAAAACTGAAAGTTCTTTGACTTCCCTTCATGCAGAAGGCCTTAAATAATTCTGCACTATATTCTCTAACATAGTTCTCAGAATTATTGAATAATGGATGACATATAATAAGGAAATATACCAAGCTTGCAACAAATAACATCACCAACAAGTTGAAAGTGGAGGGAAGCTTAATAATGCTAGGCCATGATGGAAGAAACTGCTTCAATCGAAAATCTACAGAACAAGACTGTCCATCGCAGGTCGAATGTTCGGTTACTCGGTTATTCGGTTATTTATACTTTGGACAGTCGTACTCTATAGGCAGTAAAGTCAGCAAAAATCTATCATCCACCACTCACCATTTTTTGTCTCTTTTCTGGAAAAGCGCATCTTCCTTCTAATTTTTGAAGATTATCCACTGGAATATATTCCTGAAATTATCAAACGTGACTAAGACGCGGAATAAAAACTAAATTTTCCTTCTCACACTTTACAATAGCTCACAAATGCATATAAACCAGATTTTGTTGATTTGTAAATCCATGAAATAAATTCAATGTAAATACAGTAGTTGGGTCAGGAAGGTCTTGGAGAAAAAGATGGAACAAAGAAGACAAAAACAAACAGATGTTCATGGAAAAAAGATGTAACAACTAACCTCAAACTGGCACATTGACAGTAACTCCTCTTCGATCAAACACTTTTTCAAATGCCTACAGTAGGATATATAAACTTTCCCATTCAATCAACATTTTGGCTTCTTATCTTTAAAAAAATTTAACATAAGATGAATTTAAAGGTCTTCAACAATACCTACACCAACAGCAGCTATTCCCGTGGTGAAGAAGAAACCAATTCAAAACAACAAAAAGAACTGACAAACTAATAAACTTTCTACTTTTCATGAAACATAATTTTTCAGCATTAGTGTTTTAGATGCAAGGATCTACAAGAGATGGGATCTATTTTGTAAGCTGCAGCCCAGACATGCGAAAAAACCAAGCCTGAACTTGATGTTGTATCAAATACTCGGCACTCAAAAACACTCACCAAATACACGCTCCCAATGCGCTTATTGCCAAAGAATATTCATCAGATGCAGTTAGGCCAAGAGTGTCAGCTGGAGAAATATATATATAAAGTATTAAAAATGACTCGTGCAAATTTTCACCAATAAAAATAAGGATTTTTCAAGGATTTTTCAAGGCAAATTTTTCTATTTTCAAGGACAATAACAATAATCGTATATTGCAAAAACAAAGAAAATAAACAGTTCAGCATTTATTCTTGCCTATTGTAACACGGAACTTTTGTTTTTTTAAGACTCAAGAAACAAACACACAAAAGCACGAGGTTTGAAGAAGTCATGGTGCAACACTCAGTCCCAGGTCACGTCGACCAATTTTTCATCCAAATGAGGCTCTGGGCGCCATATTTGACTTTTCACGAATCACAGCTCAATGAACAACTATTTTAGCAGTAATTCACTTCAAAGACAATATCATATACAACAACGACTTATGCCTCATATTCAAGGCTTTTTGCCTCATATTCAAGGCTTTTTGCCTCATATTCAAGGCTTTTTGCCTCACATTCAAGGACTTTTCATGGAAAATTAAATTCAAGTAATTTTCAAGGCAAACGTTGATTTTCAAGGACTTTTCAAGACTGTACGAACCAGGGTTGCCAGACTTCAAAAGTCAAAATATGCCAAATTGTGAAAATTTATGCCAAATTGACTAAAAATATGCCAAATCAAAAAATCCTCCACAGTGTCAATGACGCTGCGGATCATTTATATTTTCACCCCTAGAATGACCATATAGCGCAGTGATGTTAACTAATAAGTTGAAATCACAATATTGCAATGCTTTCAGTAATCTTTGGTAAAACATGCATGCATACTTGATTAGATGTGTATTATTGAGAAACACTCTAAAAGATAACATGTGGTACTTCATGAAACCCAAAAATTGTGAAATTTGGCATTTAAAATGCCAAACTGGCAACCCTGGTACGAACCATGATCAAACAATGGACTGAAGTATAGCAAAACGTAATACACAACGCAAAACGCTTCAATGGAGAGATGTTCAACAGGATCAAGGAGCAGAAGCACGTACCATCTGATAACATTTTCTTGATGACTGGAGGCCATGACTAACAATAAACAAATATTTTTAAAAAGAATGTATATTGCAAAACCCAAAAACGATTAAGAATTCACTATATAAAACAATCGAAAGCTTCATAAATTAGGCTTCAAAATTGGAAAAAAGCACAAGTGAATATCAGACGTTCATCGAAGAACAAAAAAATTAAAATTTTACAGTCATCTCACTCAAATTGCAAAATCGAAGAGATCAAGAGAACAGTTTCAAACATAAGCAAATGAGCAAGGATGTCTAAAAGCTAAATATTTCATAGTAAAATTAAAGGTCAGTCACTTATTCGCCTTCAAAATTCAGAGAACAAAAAGAACAGTCAAGGAAAAAGACTTGACTTAACATCAACAGTGAAACACTTTAGCCAACATGCTAATATACAACTAGAACCTTGATTGATTTTTCGTCTGATTTTGTGCTTGAATCGTCAAACCAATTATTCTCAACCAATTCTTTTAATGTTTTGCCAGATTCCCAAAATTCGGTACCTTCAAATTAAAGAGCAAATCCTACATAGAAGAAATTCTTGTTTTCGAAACGTAAAGTTGGAGAAAATTGATTTAACTGCAAATTTATCTTTCTAGAGAATATAGAAAAATCACATTCGTTAGTATATTCATGTTGCACACTAATAATCTGCAACGATTGGTTTTATACGTTCAAAATAGGCCAATAACCACACCTTTGATCACGCAAGCACAACAGAAATTTTCATAGCACACTGAAACTCCATTACTAGTTCCGAAATGCAATCGACAATATAATCTCAGTAGGTTATGAAATTTATATAAAAATAAATCACCCCACACCTGGAATCAACGGTTCCTTTAAAGTTGCAAGAAGTTCATGCTGCAAAATGCTCTGCGTCTTTGAACTTAAATTGTTTCTTTCATACAAAACCTGTGTAAGATATAGGCATTACAATCCATCTACGCACAGTTTTGATAGCTTCATAAAATTACATGATTTCTGGCATCCAATTGAAAATGTAGCATGAAGTTATGAACTACAAGCAAGAGTATTTCAAAAACATCGAAAAAGCAATAAATTGTAGAGACAACGTCATGTTATATGAACTGCAGCTATTGAAACATACAACAGCAAACATAGTTGACGTGTATAAGACACTTAACATCAAATCTACTTAAGGAGAGATGACTTTTAGACCTAACTATCTTCCACAAAGCTGTTTCAAAAGCTTGATATTGACTATACGCGAAGAATATGTAAAATAGATAGAAAAAGATCACTTTAAATGGAAAGAAATAACTGCAATGCTAATATATCATAAATTTATTTCTGCAGGGGTGAGGAATAGACTTCAGGGCCTAAATTCACAGTTTATCACTAGGAAAACAACATAAAATGGAGTATAATAATCAATGTCATACCTCAACTGGAGGATAATGTGATATCAACGTTCTGAATCTTGAAGATTGTCGGTCATCTTCGAACTGTCCAATCTACAGCAGAAGTATGTGATTTTAAAATATGACCAAGGAGTTTATGAAAGTTAACAAATCAATAATTAATAAATCAATCTAACATAGATTTATTTGATAAAACCTTCTTAGTGGACAAGGAAACAAAAGCTAGATGTATTGGCAAAGTGGCATTTTAGCTAAAAATACATAAGCCGAGCCGAAAAAGTCTGAGCTGAATCAAACAAATCTAAAATACTTCTAATAGATCTCGGCATTTACAACTGGAATTATCACACATACATGAAATTTCCCAATGGATGTATCCAGAAAACATACTCCAAACGTACTACCCGTTTCGCCATTGTTCTAGAAGAAAATCGAAACTAAATACTGTAAGAAAACTACCAAAAAGGCCGGTTTCCACTGAAACAAGTGCTCCGATTCGGCCGAGGCGACCCGAATTTGTGCAGCCGAGGCAACCCGAGTTTGTTCAGCCGAGGCGACCCGAGTTTGTGCACCGACTCGGCCGAATAGGCTAATTGAGAAGTTCAAATGGTTTGAACTTTTCCATCGACCGATAATCCACTAACTAACCAAATTTGACTCGGGCCGCCTCGGCCGAATCCGTGCATTCCTTTAAGTACATATTCATACATATTCAAGCTTTACACACAAAACCCTTCAGCATAATTACAGAAAAAAAGAAAAACGAACCTACGAACTAAGTTATATGTAACGAAATGTAGCTATTAAAATTGAACAATAAAACCAAAACCTAGTTAGGGTGGAGCTGCTCTTCCAGGGGGTTGTGTTTAGTTATGTCTTGCTCTTCATATACAATTTCAGTTGCCTTTTCAAAGTATTTATTGTTGGCAACTCACGTATGTCTCTACGCGTATTATTCCATTCCTTAAGAACTGAGTAATGAAAGTTTTTTTATAGCGCTCAGTTCTATGTGTAGGGAAAACCGGCCTTAACAGCAAGAACTTAGAATTTAAAAATAACCTAAGATTTCATTAGCTAATAATAAATTAAAATTCGTTTTTAACTACTAACGGTAATCTTAAAATTATGAAGAATAGAGCAAATAACATTGCTCTCATTCTACACTGAAAATGAAACTTTAAGTTTTACTACGGGGAAAAAACATAATTCAGTTTCAGCAAAATTAGAGTGCAAATTATGTAAATATGCATCAGATATCCTAAAATGGAAAAATAAGCAAAAAAAGTTTACTAAAGCCACATAAACACAGGCGCTGAATTAAATACTTACCCTTTCACAGAATGCCAAAAGAAAAGAAGACTCTGCATCAACAGCTTGCCCTTCCATAAAACCAAATGTTTTTGTGCCTTAAAATCAAAAACTATGCGTGTGAAAAATGCAAAAAATAAACCATCCCAAAGACATCTACAAATGTATGTTCTTATTTCAATTTAACTTGATAACATTTATTGGAAATGCAGAGAAAACAGTTTTCTACGACTCTCGAAATTAAAAAATGTATAGCGAACTGTTTTCACGGGATACTTAGATTTTACCTTTTGAAGTCACTGCAACAAGCTCTCTCCTTACTACTTTCGGTGCTCCGGTTTCTACAAAAAAAGCGAAAGATGGCCTTTGAATGAAAATAACAAAATAATTAATACAATAATAAATAACATTAACATGCGTACATAAGAAATATGCAGTAAGAATATAAACAGATAGACAAGGCCACAGAGAGAATTCTGAGGTCCTGGAGCAAAGAGGTTGATGACGCCCCTTGCGAGTAAAGCAAGCAGAAAACGTCCAGGGTCTAGAACTTAACTTCGGAATATTACTGCTGGTTTACTGTATGAGGCCCCCCAGACCTTGAAGCATTGGGTGCTATGAGGCCCTATGGAGCTTCATATCATATCATATCAACAATTTATTTATAGTAGGCAAAAGAAATTAAGATAGCAAAATTACTGTTAATTAAGGTCTATTGGCTTAAAAAATTATAATATATTACAAGCGCAAAATAAAAATTGATACATATTATGTTAGGTACCCAACCTGTTGTATATATATTTTGCAAAGTCTACAGTTGCAGTTCTCGCCCTTCCAACATTTAATATGGCTTTTGAAAATAGAAAGTGTGTTTGCTTGTTTGATTATGTTTGGTAAAGTCGACCAAAGTCTATTTCCAAGGAAGGATATACTCTCAATTTCATATGTTGTTGTTGTATGCACTTTTGGAAGTTGTGGCCCTGGGGCAAATTCCCCCCAGCCCCTAATCTCAGTGGCCCTGGGGCAAATTCCCCCCAGCCCCTAATCTCGGCGGCCCTGCAGATAGACGACAAAACATAACATTTAGGAAAGAATAAAGAAGAGAGAGAGGGAGAAAAAGGGAATAAGAAAGACTGAGGAGTTATTAACGAAAACAGGCGCTTTCAATCACGTTGCTGCTAACATAAGAATCATAAACGATCAAAGAAAGTGCATACTTTTAGCGCATCTCTCTGCCATCATCTGTGGTGTTTCAGTCTGCTCAATACGTGCAACTCTGAAATGGATTTTTAAACCGTTATAAAAGGATATCTCTTATCTTTTACTCACAACCAAATCAAAGCAAATGCGAGGAAGCAATGGGTAAAATCATCCATAGAGGCAGAATGACAGAAAAGAGGCTAAAGCAACATTGTTGGGAACTGGTTCGAAGTCATGCACATGCATAACAATATTGCGAAAGTATTGCAAATATTACATAAACAAGGTGGAAGAAAAATTTCACTTACTTGTACCCACGTTGTACGAGGATATCTGAATATCGAGAGTAAGCAATTTCTGGAAAGCCACAGTGAGCTGTTTTCCCCTATGAAAAGTTTGTTTACATGAAATTCTAAATTATGATCAAAACAACTAAAGAAAAAATATCATCCTTTTATCATTGTGGACATCAAAAAGAGTCATAGGTATTGACAAAATGGTTTATACTTCACTTAGATAGAAAAAAATAATAACACATTTCCTAATAGCAGATTTTTGAATCACTTCAACTCACTAAACCACACTGGGCTAAGAGCATGTCAGAGATAGTAATATGAATGCAACAAGATAGGCCTATTGGCATACAAGAAAAGACGAGTAGAACTATACATTTTTGGGAAAATATACGTACCCTCATAAACAAAATACCAAGCTCTCTAACACCAACTACTGCATCCGTATGGTATAATTCGTAGAACTTTCCCATCTAAAAATTGAAGTATGGATACGCTTGTGTATCAAAGACAACAAATCAACTGCCTATAATTGATTTAATGATATCCGGTTGATTGGTGAACTAATCAAATGATTCTAGGTTTCTTCAATCATTACTTCAGTGATTCTCAGATGAAGTTTCATTCAAAATAAATATTATCGTTTCAGAGTCGGATTAATAATGAAATGGTTTTACATAAAAATTGATACCATAACCAGATACAAACTATAGTTTGATCCCAATTCATGAATTGATTTACCTTGAAGAAGAGAATCGTATCGAAAAAGTCCCTTTTCAATTCCCACCATTGCCGAAGGGCCTAGACATGAAAGGTACAAAACTTGAGTAAATTATACACAAATGAAATCAAAACCTAGCACTATTTCTATGGGTTTTCTGACTCTTTCTGACAAACGCACAATCTCATCATAATACTTGACATCACACGCTTCTTGAGACAGCAACACATGCACAGAGAAAAACATTATAATAGTTTACGACTGTTTGAAAGGTTTAGATGGAATATAATTGCATAACCTTAATCAATAAGACATTAACGATATTAAAGTACACATCAAGGTGAATATTCAACACGTTCCATCTCTAAAAGAAGCTCAGTGTTTGGGATTCGAAAGATCAATAAAGATAGAAAATGTTATAGCCTACTCTAGTGTCTCTAATAGACGTCCACCCCGTCTATTGATTTCAGCAGAATTTTCCTTCTCCCCGTTGCTTATTAACACCTCTCTTCTATTAAATTTTACAAATCGATCATACTCAGAACACGCAGAAAAATAAATTACCTTCTAATAAAACCATTTCCCAGCATGAACTACCTTCTCTTAGCACTCCTTTTCTATTGGAAAGCTCCCGACATGCATACCCCCTTCTATCAGCACCCTCTTTTTATTGAAAACTAACCGACATGAACACGCCCTTCTATTAAACATTGGCCAATATGAACACCCCCTTCTATTGCCTCCCCCATCTATTAGAGACACAAGAGTAGACACTGAACGTTCCGGATGGTATATTGGGCTATGCACACGAGGAAATGCCTACAACAAAAAACTTGATGGATAAATTATAAGATTCAAACGTACAGGAGTTACTTCCTTTGATTTCATGAATGACTCTGGAATCTACGATAAGAGAATCATATGCCTACAGAGAGGCCACGCTTGACTCGTAACTTAACGAATTTGAAGCTGGCAAATATCAGAAAAACGGAAATGACAAAATAAATCATGTCAAACCAAATCAAATCAAATCAATCAAATCACATCAATCAAATCAATGTAACTGCTAAGCTGCTTTCTTAGAAGTAGCTATTCACAAAGCATTTAGGAGAAAAATGCTGTTCTTTTTAACAACAGTTAAAAAGCCTTAAATATCATTTGAGAAGCAATTTCATTTGTGTTTAATGATAAAATAGCCCTAGGCCACGCGTCTGCAAATGCAGTGAAAGCTACAGCGGGGGGCTGGTCCACTGGTAGCTCCATGAGTTTAACTTTCCCACTCCATATCAAGCCCCAGACGAGAAGGCAGTGAGCACCATTTTAAAATTCTTTGGTATGACTCAGCCAGAGCTCGAACCAACAACCTACTGGTTGTGAGGCAGACACTCTACCACTGGGCCATCACTCCGGTAATGCAAACTATAACTACATTTATTTACTCTGTTTTCCTCAAACTTCTTTTTGGCATTAGGCTTAAATATAATGGGGCTTGTCCATAACTCTTCAAAAAAAAATCTTACCAACAGTGTCCTTCCATCATAGTCAGGGTCTGTATGAAGTCTTCCATATTTATCTTTACGATAGCCATCTTTCAAAAAGTTCCATTTCTCGTGGTCAAATGTTCGCTCCTCTCCAACATTGAGATCAGATGTAGGGCTTGAAGGCTAATAGAAGGCAACAGCCAATGAAAGATCAAAATAAGCTTTGCTAACTGTGGTAGCTACTGAAATAGTATATAAGTACATCATTCTCAAAATGAAATTGTCAAAAAGCATTTAACCAACCTCTGCTGAAAACTTTTTCAAACTCATCTGGGCTTTATTCATGGAATTGGACATTCTCTCCATCAGTGCAGATGGACTAGTTTTGTTAACAGGTGTCGTAAAACTACTTGGCTTCTTAGTACTATCTCCATTTCGCAGAGGTGTGTGATTACCTTTCTTTGGCTTTGACTTTTCCTTTGCATCTATCTCCTACCACATCAAAATATTTTAATGCTGAAGCATGATACACCCAACAAATTCACTTGAAGCACAAAATATACCATATTAAAAATTCTGAAGAATGATGAATATAAATCACTTAGATATAACTGCAACAAATAAATTGAAAATTGCTAGATCTGTCTGAAATGCAAAACCAAGAGAAAAAGAATTGAATGAAAGGTTAATAATAATAAGTAAAGTTACAGTAACCTCTTTACTCTGAGAAACTAGCCACCTATGATAGTCTAACAAATAGCAATTTGGTAAAACAGAAAATTCACCACCACCATTGCAAGGAAAGCTGACACAACAGATTCTAATCCCACCTCCGTCACATCCATAAGGTGATGCAAGAGACACTAGCATTTCTAAAAAATCTTAGAAGCAATGAAGATTATTACTTCAACTTCTTCATCTTCATCAATTTCTTCATCCTCCTCTAACTCAGCTTCATCCACTCCACTGCTGACACTTTCATCAGAACTTTCATCATTTCCATTTGGCTTGTATTCATCTCCTGTAAGAATTGCAACTATTTTAATGCACAGACAACAACCTAATTCAACAAAAGGTTATAACAGTAGCTGCAAACCATATCACCATCAATAAGAGAGCTAGATGAAAGAAAGTCAAGATGAGAAAAAAATGTTTTTTTTGTTGGCTCATATCAATTCTGTAGCTGAAGACTCCAACCAAATAAATACCTGAATCAGAATCAGAATCAATAACTGTTTTCATTTTCTTTCTTTGCAGTTTTTGAGATGCCACTCGTGTTCTCTTCCTGTTGGCCTAAGGAGTTCACATGAAATCTATCAATAAGGTTAAAACTACAACAGTTGCCAATATAGTTGGAAAACTCTGTCAACTTCAGGTATTTTTCTATCATTTACCAGGCTCTCCCCCTTAAAATGCTGAGTTATTTCATGGTTTCTGTCCTCTCACTTACAAGTGGATAAAATACATCCTAGTAATATCTTATCTTCAAGTAACAATGTTGTGTTGGAGGGAGGGTCTATTCATTATGCCCAAAAGCTGTTTTATTGTGAGGAAGTACCAACAAACATTGCTTGTTCATAGCTAAAGTCTGTTGTATTCCAACTGCTGTAGTTATGATTACTATATACCTTGAAAACTCAACATAATACAATTTCTTAATCACTAAAGTAGCAAAAATAGACCACAATGGAAACATAAAATAATGAGATATCCCTTTGCCTCTCCCTCTAGTTCCTCCATTTCTTTCCTAAATACTGTTTTGCAACAAAGATCACCTCAAACCAGTATTTAACAACCTCAAAAGGTACAGCCATCAAATTTACCCTCTTTGCTAAACTCAATTCATTATCATCATCATTATCATCATCTAAATCAATGGCTTTATCACTTGATCCATTTTCACCATTATCTTTGCTTTGTGATATAACTAAGCCATCTGCAGCTTTATCCTGTTCAGCTTCTTCACATTCAACATCTTCATCTTCCATTTCTTCATCAGATGTTGCACATGCATAATACTTCTCAATTCTCTCCTCCGGTTTCAATTTCAATGCATCCTTTGCTTGTTTATAGGCAATTGCAATATCATCATCTTGCTCTACTTTACGGCTATTGATTCCTTGAATATCCCTATAATTAAATACTCTATATTCTTATGGAATATATGAAGTATTCTATCAGGCTGCACAAAACTAAAATTACAACAAATGTACCATGGTACCAATTACAGGCATAATTAATAAAAATAAATTCAACTACAGCTTTCAACTGCTCCCTCTGTTATGAAATGTGGTCCACATGGCTCATAGCCAAAGTCAAAGCAACCTGCAATTGCTCTCTGCTCACCAGAGGCATCATGGTACCTGTAGAGTAGGGAGTCCAAGTTCAAAGATTTTCCAATAAAATTCAAAACCTTTACCTTTACCAACTGCAAAAGTCCAAAAATTTCCAAATAAACAGTACAATTTCCGAATATTCGACGATTTCGATAACATAGGGGGCATAGCCCCCCTGCCTCCCGACCACGACGCTTCTGATGCCCACCCCCTATAAACAATTTCTAATGGGGGAAAAAGAAGCAACTCAGCTCTTGTGTACTAAAGTATTCAAATGTTTCAAATTACCAAACCATTTATCCTCCAAATCAAATACTTCATAATTCTTCTTCATGTTCTGGTTGGTACCTTACCTTTTACGCACCCAACCTCTTGTAGGGGGTTCTCCAAAAAATTGGACATGTATATCAATGAACTTCCCAGATTTCTTCTCATATCTTCCAGAGCTTGGATGCTTGCATATCATGCTAGGCCACCACGGGTGCCCATCCATCTTAGCCCAAACGACTTCACCCACATCATGTCGTTGCACTACAAATGAATTTGGAAGCTTCATTCGACCAGGAGGGGTACTAATACCCCCTTTTTCAGCAACGCCCTTAGCTTGCTCTTTAGGCGACGTGTTTGTGTCTTTCCCGGGTGTAGATGCAATCTTGGGTGATTTTGTAAAATATGAAAACAACGTTGCCATTGTTGAGTTTGGCTAGCTGACGTTGGAGTCAGCAATCAATGTTTCTAAATTCTAAACACAATTCTTCCTGAGGCCATGTGAAGCTTCCCGCGCCAAAGTCAGCCTCGTTTCCTCAAGGGCGAATACGAGAGTCTGAAAGCACGCTATGCAATGCGGCCTAGGACTTTGAGAGAAGTAAGTTAAGCTTTAAAGCATTTTAGGATGGCAGAAAGAAACAGAAATAGGCTGCCAAACAACATTCCGCAGTTGCAGAATTTAATAAAAAGAGATCCGTCGTTGTACAAAGATGAATTTCTTCAACAATGGCGTCATTATCAATCAAATATGGAAATTTTCAAGTTGAACCCGAAACAGAACTCAAACACTTTGGAAACATTAACAACGTTCATAGCCCACGTTTCCCATAATTACCCCCAGGAAACATCCGGTTTTTCCCAGGAAATTGTTGATCTTTTAAATGAGCATGGACTAGATATGGACCCTGAGCTAAGACACAGTTTATGCCGAGCGTTAATGTTAGTCAGAAACAAGGGATTGGTTTCTCCACTTGTTTTACTCAAGTTGTTTTTTAAGTTATTTAGATGTAAAGACAAGCTTTTACGCAGTTCATTGTTTTCACATATTGTTTCTGATATTAAGAATATTAATAGCAAGCATAAAAACAATCAAGTTAACACCGCGTTGCAGAATTTTATGTTCAGTATGTTGAAAGAAAGTAACGCAATAGCTGCCAAGATGTCAGTAGATGTTATGATTGAGCTTTATAGAAAGAACATCTGGAATGATGCTAAGACTGTAAATGTTTTAACAACAGGATGCTTTTCAAAGATTTCAAAGGTAATGAGCACAGCTTTGAAGTTTTTTCTTGGAACTGATGCTCCAGTAGCAGAAGAGGGTGAAGATTCTGACAGTGATGATGAAAGTGCTGTAAGCAAGATGATGTATGCTGGAAGTGTCACAAAGAAGACAGGAAAAAAGAAAAGGAAGCTAGAAAAAGCAATGGCCCTTCTAAAGAAGAAAAAGAAGAAAATAAAGCCTACAAGTTTTAATTTTTCTGCAATACACCTCATCAATGATCCTCAAGGCTTTGCTGAGAAATTATTCAAGTTAGTGGAAAGCTCAAGGGAGAAATTTGAAATCAAATTAATGATTATGAATTTGATTGCAAGATTAGTAGGAATTCATGAACTAATCCTCCTAAATTACTATCCATTTCTTCAAAAGTTCCTTCAGCCTCACCAACGGGAAGTTACAAAGTTACTGGCATTTGCTGCACAAGCATCTCATGAACTTGTTCCTCCTGATGTTATTGAAACTTTAATAAGGGTGATTGCAAATAATTTTATAACAGAGAAAAATTCAAGTGAAGTGATTGCTGTTGGACTGAATGCAGTTAGGGAAATTTGTGTTAGATGTCCATTAGCGATGACTTCAGAGCTTTTGCAAGACTTAGTAGATTACAAGTCATCAAAAAATAAGGGAATAATGATGGCATCCAGATCTTTGATTCAGCTGTATAGAACTCTAAATCCAGATTTGTTACGTAAAAAAGATAGAGGAGCACCCATAAATGATGAGGATGCACTGGTTAAGGAGTATGGCACATCTGATGCAAAATCATTTGTACCTGGTGCAGAGCACCTTGAATTAGAGCAAGAGGAAGGAGAAGAAGGAAATGATGAATGGGTGACTGATGAAGATGGAGAGGGTGACAGTGATGATGATAGTGGAGAATGGGTTGATGTTTACCATAGTTCAGATGAAGAAGTAACTCATGAAGAGAAAAATGAGGAATTAACAGAAAAAAATCTTGAGAAAGCAGAACTGATTAGTCAAACAAGACTACTCACTGATGAAGATTTTAAAAAGATTCAGAGAAAGCAAGTAGTTACACAGGTTGAAGGAAAGAAATCAAAAAAGAGAAAAAGCTCAATGCCGATAGATGCTTTGAGAGATAAGGATGAAATAGTAAAAGTTGACAGTATTGAAATGATATATAAGAGAAAACGGCATGATAAAGAGGCACGGCTCTCTTCAGTTTTAGCTGGAAGAGAAGGCAGGGAAAAGTTTAGTGGTCCAAGGAAAAAGAGACAGAATGAGTTTGCAAGTACAACAAATAAGGAAAAGTCAAAAAAGAAGCCATTTATGATGATTGCAAAAAGCAGGAAAGCGAAGGTCAAAACAAAGAGATCATTTAGGGAAAAACAAGTTGCATTAAGAGATTCTCTGTTGAAGAAACTAAAATCTAAAGTTTAAAAATTAGAGGATGGGAATTATACTTTTGCATAAGACCTTATTTTGATATTTCCTGTGGAAGTAATTATACTTGTAGCGTCTTCTTTGCTCATATTTTTTCTTCATGGTTTTTGTTGCATGACAACTGAGAGCCACATTTGGAAGCATGTCATGGTAACAATAAAAAATGGAATAGTACAAGATTTTTGTCAAGAAATGTAGAAAGAAGAAAAGCAATACTGCAGTTCAGTGAGGTATTTTGACCAATTAACCAACTATTGCTTTTAAAAAATGGGTCACAGGAACTACTGTGACCATTTCCCTTGCAGCATTACTGACGTTTGACTGACTTCTTGCAATTTTGAAAATATTTGGGGCATCACACCCCCACTGGCACGTTCCTGCCACACAGACATATTTTCTTTCCTTGTATACCCAAAAATACATCATAGTTTCTTGCCTGTACTCTTAAGTCCCCAATAGAAAGGGAGTTGCAATAATTGGGGGTTGTTGGAAAATCCCATAATACTAATATGTATTCTCAGGTGCCAAATACATATCCCCCTGCTTATTAATTTTTCAATTTTTTCCAACCCCCTGGATGTTATAAGGACCCGACCCCCCGTTTATTACTTGTAAGGAAATTGACTCTCTTTACAAACCCCTCATTTCATTTCCTTTCTCTTTTAGTACAATTTATGCCCAATTTTCATGACAAAATAGCATACTGCTGTATATGTTTTAGCTCTATGCTTTATGACAACCTGTTTTTGTTCTTTCCATCCTTATATAATCATTTAAGGCCTTTTCCGAAGTTCCAACCCCCTCCCATTTGTCTTGACCCCCCATTTATTACGTTTTGGAATTTTTTCCAATCCCCCTGTCT
>WIPJ01001378.1:422649-445437 GCA_018155075.1 Cassiopea andromeda
GTGCCTGCGGGTGCAGATCTGAGAAAAATGTGCCTACAGAAGAAATGAAATGTAATAGATGATCATATACAGATTTGAATGAAAATTGCCTGCAGAAATTTGATGTATGAGATCCTGTGCCTACGAACGGCGCTCGCAGCTCATGCAGATTAATGAGCCCAGTTAGGCACCCAAGCGTACTTGTTTAAAAGCTAATGTAAATCAAAGTAGCAGTCACATCTCTCAGGTAGGGCTTTCCTTAGCAAAACCTGCTTGGCATAGATAAAATTAATTCTTAAATAGTCTGTTGGTACTACGGAACTTGACCAGAGCACTAAAAAGCGGCAATATTTTTAGACATACTGAAAAGCTATTTTCATCTGACACTTGTCAGAGTATAAAACATCATTTTATATTCTGATGAGTGTTGGATGAAAAAAGCTTGTCAGTATGTCTAAAAATGTTGCTGCTTTTTAGTGCTCTGATAAAATTAATTCTTGATCTGCCATGTCATGTCTGTGGGTGATAGATTTTGAAACTTTGTGCTTTCCTTGTACACCATTATGTCAGAAAAAGTCATCCATATTGTTTCCTTTCTCTTTAAGTCTTACTCAATGCCAGTTCTCTTCAATAGGATTCTGGTGCCCACTGGTTTTTGCTTTCAAAACTTAAGTCTAATCCCTACTTTTAATGTAAGTTCAAGCAATGAGGCAGGTCTAGCAAAGACATTGGCTATTTGTTGAAAAGAAGGCTATCTAATTATTAATGTAAAGTACCCCTTACCTTTATTTGTTTGCCATTCTATGCAACAGTTGCTTAGCCTTTCAGCTTCATTTCAAAGATGTGAATATCATCACTGTTGTAAACTGGATCTTGCTCTTCAGTTGGAACTTTGTGGATTATAAAATATTCCTCTGCTAGCTGCAAAGGAGGAATGTAAATTTAAAACCAAAAGTAATGAGGTCTCCTTAGAGATTTATTCAAACTCATCTGGTTAGTTGCATTGAGCATCTGCGACCTAGGGGTAATGCACTCGGATCAGACCAACATGGTCTTGGGTTCAAGGCCCATTGCAGGCCATTTGGCAACATCAGAAACAGCATCCTGTCTTAAATGCTCCTGCCAGAAATAAAGTCCTCCTAGAGGCACCCTCCAAGACCCAAGGAATTGGAGGAAACAGAGGTAAAATCAAGAAAAAAGATCTGATCAGGTGCATTGACAGTGTTTAAAATTATAATCACAAGAAGTAATGCAATAATAATAAGTTAGCAGGACACATTAACCACAGTTGCTCCCATATATACTTCCAGCTTAATTCAAGTTAGAGTTGAATGCTGGGTATCAGCAAATAAATTCCCCCAATAAAATTATCTCTAAATGAAAAAAATATAAAAATTATTAAAATCTTCTTTAACATTCTATTTTCTGCTCCTTTGCAAACTCTCAAATTGACACCTCATGCTACTTTATTTGGAGAGTTCATTTTTATTTTAAAATTCCACCATATACAAAATGTTGCTAAAATTGCTTACAGCATACAAAAAAAACAAAATACACTAATAAGTACAGGCTAGCAAAATAACAGAAATTTATGGGAATTTGTGTGAAAAGAACTTTCCTATAGTGAGGAGCTCTCTCAATAGATACATTAATGGAGGAGAGAGCATCCCCTAGGTTACAGACAAAATTTTGCAGTTAGATTGGTGATTAATAAAGATGCTTGTAATTTAGCTATTTTGTATTTCACATGTGACTGCTAAAGACTAGCTGATTGATTGAAGCTCTAAAGTTAGTATTTGGTTGTAAGAATACTAGTTATGGTATGATATGGCTAAACATAATATGGATAAAGTTAACTATTTCCAAGCCAAATACCACAAAGTGTTAGCTGACAGAGGTCACAAACCTTGAAAAATTCCTTTTGCAATTGTGGTTTGTTTCCAGTTGATCTTTCTTCATATGACATTAATATCACTGTTCTTTTTGATGATAATGCTACCATTGTCTGGACAAGTGGAATCAGAGACTAGAATGAAATTGCACCAAAATTCATAGTCTCAAAAGCCTCCAGAGGTGTTTTCTCAACACTAACTAGCAATGGTGCTAGAAAATTTCCTCCTCTAAATCATAGATCTAGCAACAAATCTCAAGCAATGTTGATTTATAAACTCCATAAGTTCCTATATTTTTTAGCAAAAACAACAAGATACATCAGAAATGATTTTGAAGAAATTTTCTATACTTTTGTGCTCTGAATGGCTGTTAGGGTGATAGAAAAATCAAAGAAAGTAAATATAAAGTAAACATAACAACATAGCAAACTGAAAAATGTTATGTGATACCTCATTGTAGTAGATCAAATCAGCCATCAAGATAAAATCATATTCATCCTTGAAGTTTTCAAGATCATTTCCCCTTTATAAAATAAAAAATAAGCATCACTGTGAAAGTGTAGAGCCTCTAGAGAAATACTAATGAACAGTCAAAACATTAAATTATTTTAGAAAAGAAAACAATGCAAAAATACTGGGATATAAAGTCAAGTTTCTTGCTTAATTTTGTAAGCTACTGGGCTGGTACTACAACTCATCCTCCAAAAATCACAGATTATCAAGGTTCATGGTAAAACTTGAGACCTTCACATGTCTGCTTAATTCCAAAATTTCTCCCAGCAGCCACAAGCCTGACACCCTCAAGACATTATTCTGGCATTGATCTTTTACTAGAGATACTGATCTTAATTGTGTTGTGAGGAAAGGATGTTTGGAGAAGCTGGTGCTCAAAGGGAAAATCAGTGGTAAAAGACAAAGAGGAAGACAGTGACTGAAGTACATAGAAGGTCTGGTGTTGACTGCTGGGTGTGGTGCTGTGAAAATTTTGCAGTGGGCGGGTGACTGTGCTGGTTTCAGACACATGGTAGCCAATGTCAGACCTTGACTCGGCACCTAAGATAATGACTATTCATTGATATTTTGAAATACTCAAATCTAAGATCGTACTCAATAAAGACTTAACATTGTAGCCAACAACAATCTATAACACTTATTTTTTATGCTTGTGTCAATGCTTCTATTTATTCAAATAAATAAAAATTACCACTTCAGAGCACATGCTTGCATTCTATTATCTTTTAATTTGCTTGCATTTTGTGTGACATTCATTTGCATCAGAGGTACAAATTGTTCCAAATCTGTTATAATAACTTTTGCTCTGTAAAAATTGAAACACAGTCAATAGCCAAAAGGTGAAGATATGACAGTTTAAAACCAGTAAAAGGTACAAATGAAATACAGTAGTTAAGGATAGGATAAACACACATAGATACTGCATAAATTCTACAGACTCTTACTCCTATACTCCCTCTTTCTTCTTGATCAGGGTTCATACTCAATACGCAAATCGAAATTCCCTGATTTTTCCCTAACTGGTAGTCACAAACATCCACGTTTTCTTTGACCCCATTTCACATATTTACAAATAGAAGTAAAGAAAATAGAGCCTAATAGATAGGTGGTGCACATTATACTTGTTATTTCACAAAGCAAAGCATATAGGCCACATTGACTGACAAAGATTACGACAACAACTTTGCGAACAACCATGCCAGTAGCTAATTAAAATTATATATGAGCTAATTAATTTGTTTTCCCTGACTTGGATGAAAACTCTAGTAAATTATAGAAGGTTTTCCCTGACTTTTCGCAAAAATTGCCTATTTTACAGGTCTTCCAGGTTCAGTATGAACCCTGTTGGTGACCATCCCTGACATTCGAAGTCAACATTGTTATACACTATTGGATATAAATTGATGTCTATATATCAAAACTAAATCGAAAAATGACAAAACGACAAAACTCGTAAACCCAAATGGTAAGGAAAATACCCTTTCACTGCAGCCACCAGTCCAACTATACCAGTTCCAGCTCCAAGCTCGATAACAGCTTTCCCTTGAAAGTTATACTTTGCCTGGGCTTTTTCCATTTCAATATACTTTGCAAGAGCAATAGCAGCATCCCAAACTACGCATCCAACATCACCTTCAAGTTCTTGATAAATTTCTAAAGTACAGTCATTCAACTCCAACTCTCTTGTGAAATAATTCGTCATTCTCTCTCAATTTCAGCTGAACTAGAACCAGAAGTAAGCTTTCTTCCTTCCATTTAAAAAACTCAGCTGAATGCTGGGATGTATGCTCCAGCGCAGTTACCATCGAGAGCAGCTCTAGTGTTCTCACTTTCTTCATGTAAAATTCCTTTGGTTGGCTCGAACATTTCCTTAGATGGCGAAAAGGTTCTTTAGATTTCCTAAATCACGTCTTCTTGCTTCACAAAAAAAAACATTCTGACAGCAGAAAGGGGAGCATTGTGCATTGAAACTTGTCGAAGTCAGCTCATATAAAATTTGCGAAATATGAAATCTTTTCTACAAGAACCAGTAAAACTGAGCTTCAGGCTGACTGTTCTTCATTTTTCGAATTTTTGAAGCTGAATTGTTCTTAATTTATTCTTAAATTAGTGGAGCGTAAGCAATATAGAAGTACACAGAAAGACAATATACAAGGCAACATTAGATGTGTTAACTGTTTGAGAGCCCATTAGCCAAATTGTACATCCGACATGGTCTCTCTTGCACAGCAATGTTTTTTAATTGGAAAAAGTTTATAAACAATTATAAGTAGGCAATGTTAGCACTACATCTACAGTAGAAACCCTCATAAAAAAAACCTAGGATCTTCCTGAGCTGCCTGGAAACGTTCTTAATTACTGGATTGGTATTCTTAATTCCAGCTTGTATGGTTCTTAACAAGGTTCTTATATACATGGATGTGCCGGGGGCTTGAGGGTGTCGCGCCCCCCAATATTTTCATATTCGCAAGAAAGTTGGTTAAAGCTAGCCAGGCAGCAAGAGTGCTGGACACAGTATTTTCTGTGACCTATCTTTTTCTGAGTAACAATTTAGTAACAATATTTGGTCAATTGGTCAGAACGCCACAAAATGTTCTTAACTATCATGTCACTTTGAAGGGTGCCGTCTATATTCGCCGAATTAATTCTGATCACATTGTGAAAACTGAAGTTGGCGATGCTCTTTATAGAGCTTTTGCTGTCACAAAATAGAGGAAGTTAAGCGATGCGTCCACTTTTTGGTAACATAATCAAATCTTCAGGTAGGAAGAGCTTGCATCAGATAGCCTTTGCATTCATAAAAACAGCATTTAACACTAATTATGTATATAATATTAACTACAAGACATAAATAGCTTTAATACAACCTAACTTAAGTTTCGGATAAAATATATACAATTTAAATATTCAGCAAGTAATATGTTTGCTATCAACTATGATGGGAGTGAAATATGTAAGGAAAGACTAATGTAATCTGCAGTATTTTCATGTTGAGAAATTTGAGGGTAGTGTTAGATAAGCATCCTTACAGCATACTTTGTCCTTTGTCAATAAATAAAGTTAAGCAATAAATAGATTAATCAACTTTATACAAAATGTAATTAAATTTTAGTTACAACTTCAACTTCTACTAAGCAAGTAAGAAAATTCTCAAAGTTTAACTGAAATGCCATTTGTAACAAATAAATTTTTCAACGCCCTGTAAAAGTAGATAGTTATGCAATTTTTTGCCACTAGCGTTCAATAAACCCTAAACGATATCCATTAGCAACCTTTCTGATGTTAGAAGAGGATCATTTTATTTAGGGAATGAATTCCGTCATTTTGTCCATGCATGACTGCTTCAATAGAATCGATTTGTATGTTGTGACAAAATACCTATTCTTTGTCCAATTGAGAGGCCATTAATTCTTCTCTCCCTTGCAGGGTGAGTGTTGTCAATGTGGCTTCCGCCAGCTGCAACTTCAAGGAGCTCTGACAGTGATTTAATGTAATTACAAGCACACCTCAATACCTTCAATTTTGTCATTCTCTTGTTTGTCGTTGGTAAAGGAATACAACCTTTAAGTGCGTTTAAAGCACCATTCAATGATTCCATTCTTCGCCTCTCTCTATCATTTGCTCGAAAACGTCGTCCACTTTTTTTCGGATCAAGGTGCACTTCGCTGTAGATCCTTCGCTTTCTGGCAGATTTTAAAGGTTTCGATTTAGCTGTTGTTGGGAAAATGTCATCCGGATTGTTTTGGATTAAAGAAGATCTTTTATCATCCAGCTCTTTGATTACCAGATCACTAGTCATTTTACAATTGCTCAGAATATGATGCATATTCTGATGGCCAGATTTCTTCAGATTCTGTGGAATCGTTGAAACTGGTAGCTGACCAAACTCTTGCACTCTGCAAAGAAGAATTCTCACGTTTCAAGTTGAACAGAAGCCTTCGATCTAGACAAAAAGAATAATCAATCTACAGAGCTGAATGTCTACTGTCATAAATGTCTTGTCAAAAGCTGCTTCTTTCCTTAAGCCAAGAAAGCATACGGTTACAATTGAGTCTACTATGGACTGCAAGAGAAAAGGGATGCTTTTTGGCAATTTGATTTCTAAGATAAGAGTCAAATGAATGGTGTATTTCTTACAAAGAACAAAATAGAAGAATTAATGGGATTAAGGATATCATCTTTATAAAAAAGCCAACTGGCTCGTGGCAAAAGTGTCTTCTTTTGTTGAAGGTAGATATTGTTTGTTCACATTTGGAATTGGCCAAGTACCATTGTTTTACACACTGCAGGATCAAACCACAATCCTTGCCAATATACTTTTAACAAGTTTATACATTTGTTTTCAGGACTAAGCTAAACACTTCCAAACTATTTGTTAATCCCTATTAAAATGTTCTCACGTATCCTCCATTCTTTTAAACAGCGTTGGTAGGAAAGACACAGACAGCTTTGTAGTCTTAAGTTTTATTATCAATAATTTTCATGAAACTAGTTTGATAGTAAGCTTATGTGTACCGAAGTAAAACTTTGCTTTGTTTATGGATCACAAAGGTTCCAGTAAACAGCAGATTTAACTGGTTGATAACGCAAATGATTACTATTTTGATTGGCCGATTGATGACCCGAATGATTGACTCTTTGACTGGCTGATCAGTGATCAGATATTGTGTGATTAACTTATTGACTGTTCGCCACAAATCACAAGTGTATTCATGGCAGTTGAACGGCTATCCAACTGACTTTGCTTCAAGAATGTGCTCAATTATTTGTTGATTTGAGCTTGCTTTTGTTTGGCGAAGCTCTTCAGACACGATCCAAAAGGATAAAGACCCACTTCAAACATTGTTTACCAAGACAAAGAATGCTTTTTATGTTTAAAAAGCACTTTTGTGGAATCCAATTATTTACATTATTCAAGGTGATAATGCGGAATCTTCTTGGACATTAAATCGCTATTCCTATCCTGTTCATGGCTCAGCTATGAAACTTATATTACCACAGTTGCAAAGAATATTCTTCAATTACTGGTTGGGTTAGTTTGGGTGGAAAGGACTCACTGCAGTTCTACAAAAAGTAGAATTGGTTCCTTTACAAAGTGTAAACACATTTTGAAAGTCCTGCGTCTTCAGCTTAAAAGAAAAGTAATTCTAAGCTATTACTCAATCGAGGTAGGGCTTGGAGAATTTTTATCAATGCGCAGCTAGGAAGAGGAAAGACGCCATCTATTCGATCTATAAGACAGACAATTTTTGTTGCTTGCACATTCAACTTAAGCCATAACATTGATCTTGAGTGGTACAAACAATCATTACACAGGAGGAATTGAAGCAAATTCATCCTGTTTATGGTTTAATATTTAGAGACTCTTATCTTGGTTTTGAAGTTGCATGTTTGTAAAGCAGTTTTTTACTTCAGATTTAGCATACAGTTGAGGGGCTTTTCTACCTCGTTAATATTTAAGCTTATTACATAGCAGAATGTCAGAACGAGAAGACGTGAAGAGAACCAGCAGGTAACGTACATTTAATCGGCTTTATTCCAATATAGCTACTCAAAGGGCTCAATATTTTTATCGGCAGCCATAAGTTAAGATTTGCTACAGGCTGTGCATTTCAACGAGAAAAATTAGCTTTCTATTTTATTTTCATTTCAATTTGAGCATGAATGGCATCCTATTTGGCCTGAGAGAAAAGCCTTCCAATCCGATCTCTAAGAACTTTGCTCTTTCTATACAATGCTTATGATCAAGAAATCAAAGGTCTTTGAATCATATAGTAAATCATCAAACAAATAGTTGCAAGCCATAACTCTAAGTCAAGCCAAAGTCTAAGTAATCTAAGTCAAGCTTAGTTGAGACCAGTTGCGTCAAGTACCTTCAATTCAGATATACACTTTCTTCCAAATATTTTTAAATTTTATTCAGAGATTTGCTCTAACACTACTTAAAAGGAACTCATAGTTGTTTTGCCAAAAAATGCTTAAGTTACAACGCAATAAGATAGAAACGACAAGAGCCAAAAAAGCTTCCAAAAACTATGAAAATTCATATGCAACGGCTGAAGGTTTCAGATTGTCTTCTAAACAGAAGATCATTAGACCTTGTAGGAACTATGCTTATGAACAATAAAAAAGTTTGTGGCGAGAAAGTAAAAAGGAATTGACGCTTCTTCATGTTCTGTTTATCATCGTAAATTTCAGTTTGATAAAAGCAGACAGCTGGATGTTGCAGTTGAACTTCTTGAAGTCTGTCACTGTGACAGTCAAAAGCAAAAAACTAGCATACAATTGCACCCGAAAGAGGGACACGTTGGCCCAAGTGTTAGGTTCCAATAATATTCTTCGCAGGAACCTTTCTAAGTTCTAGTAATGTATGCTAATGACCAAAAACACAAAAAGTAACAGCTAATTGGAAACAATAGAGAAAATTTTCTTTTAAAACAACAAGCATTGATTTTACTTACGGTAAACCAGGTGGTATTATCTGTTCATACATCTCAGGTGCTCTGTTTTAATCTTTCTTTCTTGAGAGACTTTCTCAATGCTCCTCTTCAGTTACCTTCATTGATATCTGTATCGCTTTAAGCTTTCCGATTCTATAGCATATATACGTGCAGTGCACGTGGAATATGGTCTGAAAGCGAGACTGCTCATTATAACAAAACTCCATTGTAACTAGCATGCGTTGCTATATACGGCATATCATGATCGTTTTGGGCAGCAAATGCACGTGACAGGGTATTGACGAATCAGATTTTTCTTATTTTTTCCAGCAATATGGTGGCGAGTTTATTAAATCTTAGAATAAGTTCAATGGTCCTGCTTAGCCTATAGAAGATGACCTTCTTGTATGAAGTGGTTGATTGCACAATAGACTTTAAGAAAAAGAGCTTCAAAGTAATGATCAAGACTAACACCTGTTTTACATCTATCTGTAATCAATTGACTTGAAATAAAGAACAAGTTGAGTACTTGGTCAACAGTCTGTCGAGTGGATGCAATTTCCGTCTAGGTAAACAGACATAGCAGAGTCATCAGATAACAGTGGATAACTGTACTCTTGAACCCCTTTTCATTTCCAGATCTTATCTCGCGTATGTTAAACATTGGAACAACGATATCTTGAACTGAATAAAGAATGCTTGGATTTTATTTGATGAATAAGAATCTGAATTATCCTTGCAAGAGAGAAGAATAACAAAATTTGTGCAATGCTAGGAAAATTGTTGATGAGGCTGAGGACTAATGAAAAGGCAAAGAAATTTGAGAAGACATCTGTAAAGCAAATTCAAAAATAACGATTTTCCTAAACCTAATCGGTAAATTTACTTTTTAACCGTTTATGCAAGCTCTCTCCTATCCTAGCAATTTCGTAGCTTCTATTGGCAATTCAATCAAAGGAAATATATCAAAATTCTCAAAATTGCTAACAGAGCATCTATGACATTAAAATGGACGTTATTCAAGACTTAACCTCATTTGCATAATTGATCATGTGACGTAACAGTCTAGTATACTAAGGAGTGCTTCACGTGGTGTATTTTTAGAAATGCTTCACGTACCTTCATAGTAAAATTTTCATTAAAATCTGAATTTGCTCAGAGTTTTTCACATGTTAGAGCAAGACTGTTACCAAATGTTTCAAGTCATTTCATAGACAACTGTGCAACAACAACAGCACTCCTAAATCTCTTGTGAAACACCCGTTGCCTTGGCATCACTGCCTATAATATATTACAAATGTGTAGCTCTATAGTGTACAAAGGAGATATTAATAAGCTGGGACATAGCACATGATAGCTAACCCATTTCAATGCTTCATTTATCGTTCCACGTTGAGTTTAAATGCTTTAGGTTTTGCCTTTGCATGCTACTTTTCTGCTCACTCCATACATAACTTTTCATCTTTTGTCTCCAACAAACAAAAGCCATCTGTTCATTGTCGAATAATAGCTATAACTTTACAGAAAAATACTCATTTCCTCAAATTTTGGCCAATTTTTACCACCAATATTACACCAGACACACCCCAACATTACCCCTATTCATGGAGCATCGCCAGGTACTCGTACCCCTCTGAAAATTGCATCTATTAGGGGCACGAAAATAGGAGAATATAATAATGTAAATTCTTTAGAACAAACAGAAAACGTGGTCCATAAGCCTATTTACCAAAGGACACAATGTATGAAGTATATCTTATAGCCAACACGTGGA
The DNA here is from genome assembly GCA_018155075.1 of Cassiopea andromeda. NCBI lineage: Eukaryota > Metazoa > Cnidaria > Scyphozoa > Rhizostomeae > Cassiopeidae > Cassiopea > Cassiopea andromeda. Next base: position 433,248 of record WIPJ01001378.1, read on the forward strand.
GATATAGGGTCCTCTGATGAATGAATCCACTATGAGTAGCGTGTACATCCAAAGACCAACTGCTATTATACATGTGCCTGAGATCCTCCGTATGAATAGTGGCAAAGTTCTGAAGTGATTGAAAACACATGTCATTTGTCTGCCTTTTACCATAGCTTCATTTGCTGGGCGTGGTCTTTGCTCTACCCTTTTCCTCGCTTTCAATATTGAAGAGTTTCATTCTCTTCTATCTAAAGGGCAATACACATAAACACACACACACCTGTTATCATTCTCCGGTCACGTCTTTGTTCTTCTTTCTGATATCAAGTTCTACCCTTTGCTACCTTGAAGCGCGATTTTTATGGCAGGAACATGTGAGCTGGCGCTAAGTGCCTGCTTGGGAGAATTTCGCCATCATGTAGATTTGTCCCAATTTTTGGGACAATAACTGAGACAAATTGAAGATTACAATATTTTGGAATACGATTCTTTCTGCTGGTTCACAGATAACATTATCCCTGCAATGGGCGCTACAAATACTTCAGAAAACGATTGGAAAGATTATTGAAATTAGAGAACCATTTATTTCACAATGGAAAACTTCAATTGTTTAACTTTATGCAGAACCCAAGTCTGTCTCTTAGGTGGAAAGGGTATTGAGTCGTTGGAATGATTTTTAATACCAAGATTAGTCGGGAAAACTAAGGGATATGCTAACAGTCTATTATCATAGGATCTCTACACCTCATAAACATTTGAAGATTGTGATGTTGATAATGACGATGATAATGATGATAAACCATAAATTAAAGAGCAAACTTAAGACGAAATATTGTCTGAAAGTAATTTGAAAGTACTTAAAATTTTGCAGAAAGATTAGGAATAAAGCAATTAACCTGAATGGCGTCAATCGCAGCCATGAAACTAAGTTTATTCAAACCTCTTGTCATCGTTTGAGTCATCTTTCGTCCAAGTAAATCCTATGCCCAGGGACTTGACCTTTTGACCTTAAGCAAAGTCGCTGGCTATAGCAAATGAATAGGAAACTATTAAGAAACTCAATCAGCGACAACTTCGAAATTTCAAGGTATAGAATGTCATCACTTCCAATGCGAACGTTTGGAAGAAGGCTTGGGGTATAGGTTACTTATATGAATAAGGAAATCAGCCTGAGAGCAATGAAAGTTTTTAAAGGTTGTTTTATGTAAATGTATTGCGTATTTGTGCAATGTGAAACTTTCAAGGTCCTATCAAAGTTTCAAAATCAGAGTTTCTAATTAAAATCAAGATTTATAGATCAATATGTTTAAGCTTCTAGTAATAAATGCATAGTGGATATGATGTAGGACTAGCATTAGCACAACATTGCTGAGTGGGCCGGCTTGGAATGGGCCTAAAGGACGCTAAAAATTATATTGTTTCGACCATGCTAATCAATCTATTACGAAACTCATGAAATTTTATAGATATTCAGATATATCAGAACAATCAACAAAGCAAGATAATAGATATAACAATAACTCATCAAAAGAGTAAAAAGAAATTTGAATATTTAGAGAGTGAGCAAGAATCACTTTGAGTCTTTGTGTAAAATCATACTTCTTTAAAATTCCATTGGACTTTCAGTTTAATACGAATGTAATGCTTGTGCAGCCACAAAGACTCTCTTCTTTAAGCCTAGTACTGAATTCATGCCACAGTTAGCTTACAGTTGAAGCTACTGAATGTAAACTGAAGATTTCTATTAACTGCGATAAATAAAAAACTTATATCTATAATCATAGGAAGTATTTAAAATGCAACTTTTATCTTTTCATTTGCTTCCTCATAAGGGTACGTGAATAGCCTTTGCATAGCTAAAACGAGATTTAGAGATTTTAAACGACTCACCAATACAATGCGGGTTTTCCAAGCTTTTTCATCTTGTTGATCTAAAATAAGTGGTAATTGAGAGCTATGAAGAAAAATATCCATCTTCTGAGAGAAAGCGTAGAATAACATTGAAAACAAGTGCTGCAAAAAGGCTTCCCAGGAACTCTTTTCCACAAAATCTGCGAGAATTGGCGTCACGTGACTTTTTCCACTGGTAGTCCATCATAGGGGATGGCTGGATGTGGCTTGGCTGGGTGTGACTAGTTAATATCCTGTGTTATTTAATATAATAACTTAAACATCTAGCAAAAATGCATCTCCTAGCTTGTCTTCACCAGTTTGTACTACAGATTGTAACTAGGCTTTTAGCTTCTTCTGACCGTGAGGTATGTAAGTAAAGGCTTCTTGAAAACCAGCTATGGCTGAAGGGTCGCCCTCGTTAATATCTTATTTTTTACATAATAATAAAAAGAACACTAATAGCAATAAAACAAACTCCGAATGCAATGCTAAGCAAAAGGAAACCACATATCGACCTTGTCTAGAATATTCTGCAAAAACATACCGTAAAGTAATTATAGATGTACCAAACCGCCCCCTTCATTGACTTAGGTACTGGGCGGCACAAGAGGCACGTGCCCCCACTTTTTCACCATTTTGCATAAAAAGTGCCCTTTTTCAGCTTACATGGTGTCCTTTATGCATATGGGGGTGCCTCTGAATGCATGTGCCCCCCTTTTTTAATGCTTCCTACGTCCCTGGCTCTAACTGTGAAGAGCCAGGTATTGAGAAACCCAGTCTTTGCTACATAGTATATAAATGTCCAAAATAAAAGGCTGTGTGATAGTAATGCAAGGCTTCAAACTCGCCTTATCAATAATCCTCTTTTTTCAGCAAATGATAACGTTGAAAATAATTTTGAAGCAACGATGTGATGATGTTACCCACCGTCAACTCAGAATCAGGGCTTATAGCAATAAAGCCTATAAGGTTCTTGAAACTTTAAAAGAAGACTACTCTTTTCAATAGCAACTAGACAACAGCAGAAAACTTTGGGTGTTCACAAGTGAACTTAATATCATATGACAATACTTACTTTTGGACCAGATTAAGGCTGATAGTAAGGAGATAAGGCTGAAAAATCAAATTACCTTCCAAACTCAATTCTCCCTGTGATTTCAAAGTTATTTGAGAAGATTGTGTTTAACCAGTTATATCAGTATCTAATTGAAAATGATCTAATATATCCTGGTCATTAAGGATTTCGGATAAACCATGCTACACTGACATGTCTACTTAAAACTACGGATGTCGGGTAAATAGACTAGACAATGTTCAAATGGTGGGTTCAGTATTTATTGATCTCAAAAAAGCATTTGACACTGTTATCATGATCTGCTCTGCAAAAAATTAGAGCATTATGTTATTCAGCAGAGGGCGTTATCTTGGTTCCAGTCTTATCTCTATAACAGAAGGCAGTACTGCAGAGTTAGGGGAGGGGTTGATTCTTCAACAGGGAAAATTGAAGTTGGCGTACCCCAGGGGTCATGTCTTAGACCACTTCTCTTCTTGATCTACATCAATGATCTCCCAAAGGCTGTAAACTTTTCGACTGTGTTTATGTATGCTGATGATACTAGCTTTGCTTAAAGTCAAAAGATGTTTTTCAACTTAACATGGCTATGAACAGAGATCTTGAAGGCTTTGATTCCTGGTTGAAGGGAACAAACTTTCGCTAAATGTTGTGAAAACATAATCAAGGTTAATTGCAACTAAGCCACGCAACAAAGCGCTCAATAATGCTGCAGGGAATTTAAAGCTTGAAATCTTTGGTAGTAAGCTTGGCGTTGTCACAAAAACCAGGTAACTTGGTGTTCAAGTTGATAACAGTTTAGATCGGAGCGAACAACTTTAAGTAATATCTTCCAAAGTTTCCAGAGCCATTGGACTTCTAACATATACAAAAAACATCCTCCCTATTGCTTCTGTGAAAATATTGTACACAAATATTGTGGCGCCCCATTTCTGTTGTTGCTGTTCAGAATGTGGTTGCTGTGGTACAACCACCATTAATCAGCTCCAAAAGCTTCAAGACAGAGCGGCTAGAATTTTGACGGAAAGTAGCTTTAATGCTCCCTAGTGGACCACTCATTAACAGCCTCGGTTGGAAGACTATTCGTGAGGTTGTAGATGAGAAATCCAAACTAATTGTCTACAAATCTATCAATGGGCTTCCTTCACAGTACTTCTGTAATCGTTTTACAAGAAACTCTTATGGCAACTCTTATAGTCCTCGCAATACAGCTACTCATTTGAAGATTCCAAATAAAACGTCAATAAATGGCCAAAAATCGTTCTCATATCTAAGAACGAAACTCTGGAATGGCCTACTACCTGAAACAAAGCAGTCACCTACTGTTTGCGCTTTCAAAGCAATATGCAATGAACTGTGGATCCTCCAAGTGGTTGGACAGTAGCTGCCCATGTCTATATCTGTTTGACTTATGACACTTTTCTTACGGTCATCGCTTTCTCAGCTTAAGGAAATGGGGCAGCATTAGTTCCCAGATCGCTGAGTGATTCTCAGCTCATTTACTTTACATTGTTACTTATTAATAAAATTAGATTAACTTATTTACTTTGTATTTGAATTTGAATTTTTAATTAGGTTATTTATTTATTTATTTAGGTTGTGTAGTAATATATACTTTATAATTTTTTAGTGGAGGGCCTCTTGAAAATCAGATAAAACTGAAGAGCAACCCTCCTTAACAATTTCAATGATAAAAATTTTTTAATGAAATTGGAATTTTTGCTTTGCGCAGGGGATTTCTCCCGCGCACACATCAGCTGTCAGCTGCAGTTGCAGCCGCGCAATTCTTGTAAAAATGAGTATTCCAGCCGCGCAAAATTCTGTTAGCAAAGACTCTTTACTCTCAGCCGCACAAAACTCTTATCTAAGCTACTTGCAGCCGCGCAATATCAAGGCCATCAAACAAATCCCTCTCGCATTATTCAGAATTTCTAATCTTGCCTTTTCATTGTGGTGATCCAGCAGCTCGCTTACATGTTTTTTGGAAATGTAGGGGCAACATTTGACGTCTAGTGTTGTATTATTCGTAACATTAAGAAAATTAAGAGCATAGGCTCCTTCTAACATCGCAAAATGCGACATTGAAAAACTTTGCCTACGTGCGACTAAAGCTGTACGAGGTACCTACTTTTCACTTGTCTTTTGGCTCCTGGAACCACATGACATAGTTTACCTCTGAACAGATATTGCTTGCTGAAAAATAAACATTTCAAATCTACTACTTAAATTTTCACGTGCCGTATTTGCTTCGTTTAGAGCACCACTCCAACTTTAAGTACTCAAACTTATTGTTTATTAGCCTCTATGTGAGCTTTGACCAGAATGAGGTTGTACGCTGGCCATTTCTCAGCGTATTTCGTCATTGTTTTTGCTCATTAAGGAAAATTTATTTATGAAATGGGGCATTTTGATTGGTGGAAACATCTTTCTGGGTATTCACTGGGTACTCGTGATGAACATCTGCTTATCATGAAGTTGTTGTTCCGACCTCCGCATCATCTTCGCAAATCTGCCTGCTTCCAAACGATTCGCATCTGCATACCTACAAAATTTTAATATTTAGGCAGGTAAACACGTTGAACATACATTAAATTTGCAATTTGAGTAAGAATTTATGAAAAAGTAACGTTATCACAACATAATATAGATTAATATTTTACTGAATACCTTGAATCCTCAGATGCTACTCCACTGTGTGTGAATGAAACTGGGGAGCTAGAATGGTTTCAAACCAACATCGTTGATTATTGGAAACGAGTTCTTGCTACAGTTGGTTTGAGCTCCACTAAGAATGCTGCTGAAGACTTTGAAAAGGCTTTGGAAAGGAGAATCAGATGGGGAGAGATAAGGTGGGGGAGGGGGAGATTCATAGATATATAGAGGAGTAGGTAAGGAAACGGAGATGCGAAGATGACTGAGAATCGACAGCAACAACTAACGAAAAAAGCCAAAAGTTCAAGAAGCATTGAGTTCATGTTCACATTCATGTTAAAAAATAAGCCTTCTCCCAACTCACTATGCCATGAAACAATTAAGCTAAATAACCTCTTTTGCCTGTGTGGAATTCAATCTATGTTGCTTTCTTTGTCATTCAGCAGTTTGGAAAAGGTTAGATTTAAGCAAATATATAATATAAACGCAAAGTCGAGTTGAGTGATATTTTTGAAAATGCTGCGTTCTAAAATTCCGTCGTTTTACTGTTTGCAAAAAAGGGACCCGAAGTCAACCAGTAGCGTGGTGACATATGAGGTGCAAAGTTGCTACACTACACCCTCTCTCTTTGCCGACCCTTCGGTAGTTTTTGACTGTCAGCAAAAGCTGGCATAAGGATCATGGCTCGTCATTAATTCATGGAAGTTTTGTAGCCTTTTGGTTAATTCCTTTTGCCACACCCCTGTGTCAAAAGTCCTTCGAATTACCGCTGGAGTCAACTGTTTTTGCTCATTGGTGATGAAGTTGGCAGAAAGAGATTCCTCAATACAGTAGTGTCCTCTAAAATTATAACAAGGGGGCTGTGTCTTAGGAAATATGGGGACTACGCCTATAACCATCCCATTCCTGCTTGTATGACAATAATCTGCTTGTCAAACCAAGCTCGTAGCCAGGCCTGTCTTTCAGGGGTGGCAAAATTGTCCTGGAAGAATCACGTGGTAAAAAATCCGAGAGCTTAGTTCCTACTTTATGTTATCAGAATCAGATAAAAATATGTTTGGTGGAAAAAATTGAGCAAGCTAAATGTCACAAAGACCAAAGTTGAGCTCAACCAAAATTTCAGGAGATCTCTCCTTAACTAAAAAATTAAATCAACATTAAAACTACAAAAAATTCCCAGGGGAGGCAAAAAGCTGGAATCCTGTTGCCCAGCGGTGGCATTTGCCACTCCATGCTACCCCATGGCTACGGGCGTGTGTCAAACCAGTGTATGTGAAAGTATTAAAAGAAGGAGAAAGCAAGTATAGGATTGTGGCATTCTTCTTATGTTGATAGAAGTGCACTCTTTTTTCTTTTCCTTTGGAAAATGCGTAGTTATGAATTTATTCAGTCTAAAAGATGCTCAATGAAAGGGTTCAGCCTCAAAAATCTTCCATAGTTCTAACAAAGGAGTTCAGGGGGCTGAACTCTTCTGAACTCTCACTCTACGACACCCCAGCCTCAATCCGACTGCGAATGCCTGAGGAAGAAATAAGCGTGGGTAAAATGGTGGAAAAGGAATAAAGAAGATTAAGTATGCTCGGAGGGAATTACCAGTGGATGGTTTTAGAATTCTCCATCATTAAGGAGAAATACTAGGAGATATTCTCAAAGACTCTGTAAATTGAGATGTGAAAAAAATTGAACAACTGGAAAGCAAACAGTAAAAAGAAATTGGATTGCAAACTTGCCTGGTGTAATAAATGTCCGAAGTTAAAATGAAACCATCGTTCAATTCATGATTTCTCTCTGTTTTCAATAAATTTTGCCTATATCAAGCTTTTCTTTTATGGAGATCTATCATAAACATTAAAAAACGCTTTTGTTCGAAGGCAATTGTTTATTTTTCAAGCTGACGAGAAGAGTACAAAAGGGTGGTTGAATCGATCACGAAATTCCTTTTATTGCTTTCCGTCCCAATTCGTTTAATATCCTTTACAATACAATATACACCATCTCATTCAATGTAACTCAATTAATACCTTAAAATAGTTATATAAGCGTGGGTATTTACGATGAATATATTAAACAGGATGTGGAGTAAGCCATTTTCTTTAGCTAAACGTGAACCTTGATATGATTAAAGAAAATCAATAGATATTTGAATACTCACTTGGCATCGTTCCATCGAATACTAAAACCATATAAGTCGATATGCCTACCTTGATTGAGAATCACATGGGTGCAAAACACAGAGGTGCAAAATCCCTACGTAAAATAGCAGAGAAGTAATTATGGATCCATAACTAAGTACCTTCTAAAGATATTATATTATATAATTGGTATAAGAAGGAGAAAAAACCGGAATGATGGCCCAGTGGTAGAGCGTCTGCCTCTCAACCAGCAGGCCGTGGGTTCGAGCCCCGGCCGAGTCATACCACAGACTTTAAAAATGGTACTCACTGCCTTCTCGTCTGGCGCTCGACATATGAGAATGGAGTGGGAAAGTTGAACCCGCGGAGCTACCAGTGGACCAGCCCCCCCCGCTGTAGCTTTCACTGCATTCGCAGACGCGTGACCTATGGCTATAGAAACGGAGATAGATTGCGCTCTTCAGCACTCGCAAACTTGGCTGTGCTGAATTGCTGAAACATGCACTAAACTTCTTTTTTTTTTCTATAGATATAAGAAATTACATTAAACAAGTTACAAATTGACAAACTACTTTAAAATACTACAAGGACGATACCAGGGGGTGCAAAATATCATGACTGCCCCCTGGCCTTTAAGGCATCCCTCTGGTCGAAAACGAAATGAAATGAAACTCATAGTTTATGCAGTTTGTGGCTCATTTGTCACTTGGATTTTCGATCAGAGGAGTGCCTCGACAAGAATCTAAATACAAGAACTAAGGAAAAAATATCGGGAGAGGAGATTAGAAGATATTGATACCAGGTCATTCAAAACGTTTGGAAATGTGGATATATTCCAGTGCTGCTCTGAGAATTTTTGCATTTGAATCAAAAGATAACTGTTCATGGCCATAAAGGATAACTTTTAGCAACTCTTCATTTGAGGGGCATTTTATACCAGAAGGCAACAATATAGCATTCACACTATTGAGAAGATCATTTCTAAATACATCATAAGCGTGGCAGAGCAAGAAATAGTGTTCCGTGTCCTCGACACCGTCATTTATTGCGCACAAGGGGTTCAAGGTTTCTCTAAAATTATGCTTAAATTTGTGAAAATTCAGCTTACTTAGCCCAACACGTAGCTGGGTTAGTATAGATAAGCCTTTAGGGTCATGAATGCGGTAAACGGACTTTGGAGGTGGACGGATAATCGACAATAGTTTTTTCTTGAAAATTTTTACGGAGCTGGATAGTCTAATGTTAGGGTCTAGCCCTAACATTAGAATTCGATAGCACTTAAAGTATGACACGGAATTTACTCTACCGTTTCTCCGTATCAGCAAAGAGAACATCTGCTAGAATTAACTTTTGCCATGGCTTAGACAAAAAATTGGTTTTAGGGTTGCAGGAGGTGCAACTGTAGACTTTGTCACGTGATGCAATGACGTAGAAGTTGACAACTTGGAATTAGGCAGTTTTTGTGGCATATAGCGGTTTGAGGCATTCATTTACAAAATATTGAAAAAACTCGTAAAATGACTTTCAAACGGAGTTCGACATTCCAAGTCAACTCTTTGGAAATTGGTTCGTGCTAATATGTACCACCTGCACACGCCAGTTTAGCAGATTTGCACGTTTTTTAATCAAGAAAATGGTGTATTAAAAGTAGCACACAACTGCTCAAAATTTCAAGACAGTTCAGTGCCGGATTTTTGAAGCTAAAGAAATTTTATAAGTGTTAAAAATGCGGTTTATCTTTGTACTAAATGATGTGTAATTTTGCCTTTCTTCTAACAGCTAAACTTTTGCTATTTACTAAGATTTATTAAAAAGTTAAGACAGTTTTAGTAGAGCCAAAAAAGTTTTTTATAACGTAAAAAAACGTGCAATCACAAAGTCTCTTTTCCAGGAATTCGATACTAAGTATTGTGTTCGTAATTGATATTGCATTTCAATTGCCCCTGACAAAAGATAATTCGTAGGCTTTTTGATTTCACAGAAAAGAAACACGAGGGAAACACGCGTGGCCACACACGAATTTTCTGCTTCAAAGTGAGTGATTAGGATGTCGCCCACTTCGGATAATACCTTTGGATTAGGCTGAAATGAAACGGAAATTAGTTCCCAGTTCAGTAGGCTGCAAAAATCAGCAGAAAAAAATGCATGACAACGGTGAACAGAACTTCAGACTTTCTATGCCATGAATTAAAAGTAAACGTTATTGTACTAAATCAGTTTTTACTGCTGAAAAGCAGTTAATTATAGGTGTATGCATCCAAAGTGCGCCACATTTTCGGAGTTTGGTCCATCAAAGAGTCTTCAAAACAAATTCTAATGATGATGATGATGGTGATGACGAAGATGATGATGATGCCTAGCATATGGTTGGAGACCTCCATGTGGTGGCAATCGGGCACAGAGAGACAACTGCCCTTAAGTTGATAGTGATTTATGTCGCAGAGATTCAGAAGTAGGGCAGATGTTGATGACCTGTGGCAAACTGTCCAACCAGGCCCCTTCAGTGAAAAGCAGGCTCAATGGCTTACGCTACAGCTCTGCCTTGTAATTGTTGGGGTAACAGAGTGGATTGAGTGTAGCCGACTCGATCACCTCTTTTAAACAAATGACAGGCGAGAACTGACCCCAAGGGTCAGCCCTACGCCCCTTTTGAGGGCGAAATGGGAAAAACAGGACATGACAAGATGGTGATGATGATGATGAAGTTAACGACAAGCTATGATCGCAAAGCGAGCTTTTACCAACAAGCTATAGTATTACCAACGATTTCGGTAAAAGTGGGGGTGCAGGGGTGTCACCCCCACTTTTACCGAATTTGTATAGAATTGTACGAACACTTCATCAACAAGTTTCTTGACATCCTAGGATTTTCAGCAATCCACTATAAGACAGGGAGAATTACGAAAACTGCTATATGGTACCAAAGAAATCCATGGATAAGGAATGAAATTTTAGGCGTTTTGAGTGAGCGATGGACCGAAGACGTAGCAAGAATCAATATGGCTCACATTGAAATCTGCGATAGATATTGTAACTAAATTTGTAACAAATCCGGCTCTGATCCTTTGGAAGAAAAAAGAGATAAGCCACAAAGACAGACGATATTTGGTTGCACAATATAAACTCTAACGAAGTAGTAAATGTTGCCGACAAAAAGGAATGGCTTTCGGCAAATGATAAAGTGACTGCCAAAGGAAGGAATTTCATTAGTGTAATGCGAGAGCATGTGTCAATGATACAGTAATCTTCTGTGAAAGAAAGGAGTTAAAACTAAAGACATATTTAAAGGGATTTGTAGGTCAATACGTCCAGCACATGCTGTAGGTCAATACGTCCAGCACAAAATCTGAATGAGGATATCCAAAAATTGAACAATCAGCAACTACGGGAGATTTCGAAGTGGAATGACGCAAAATTCTATAATCCAAAACATATTCTAGGAGAGTTTGTTTCTAGCTAATGAAGATGCAACTATGTGGCGAGCAATCTTTTCCTTAGAATACAATAACTGTAAAAATTGAGCAATAGCATGAAATAAGTAAACAATAACATACAATGATTGAACAATGATATACAATGATTGAATAATTACGTACAATTATTGAGCAATAACAAAATGGTTGAATAATAACATAAAATTATTGAATAAAATAAAATAGCTTAACAATGAATTAAAATAGTTTAACAATAACATAAAATAGTTGAGCAATAAAATAAAATAGCTCAACAATCACACAAAATAGTTGAGCAATATGATAACAGTATTGGTTTCAATTGTATTCGTGTTCTGTCAAAACATCGTAGCCGTTCAATAACACACAGTAAGTTATAACTGCATTTGAAACAAGCTCTTCATAACTTATAATGTAATCTAAAATCTCATGAAGTTACGAAAAGCAACTGAAATCAAAAAATGAGTGCCCGCTTTTGTAGTCCGAAGCACAACTATTTATTCAGGGTTCCTGGCGACAAGAAACCCTACTTAGAAAGTAGGATATTCAGAGGATAAGCCCATAAATTGAAGGCACTCTGGACAATTTGTTCTAGCGAACATATTCAATAACACGGCGCCGTCTTTATATCAACTTATTATCTTTTAATTGAAATGAACTTCGACAGTTGTATTCTTTGCACCATCCTTTCATTATTCCGACGTCTTTGAAGAACAATCAATTTTCTTCTTCAACATTTGATGAGACAACATGTTTGTACATTAAACAAAGACTAATGAAATATGCCACTGACGTCACATTAGGCACCAGCTTCCAGTGTCGGCGCACCATTCCTTCAATGAAAAATTTCAGTGTGCTGATCCTTCCAAGTGGTCAAATCTAAGACTTAGCTCTCTGATAATACCCGCAGACTTTTCCTGACAGCTATCCGAATGAATTACACAAAACACAGGGGTGTTCATATATGGATACTAATTGCAAAGGACAAAAACGCGTAATCGTTCATT
>WIPJ01001378.1:461776-474197 GCA_018155075.1 Cassiopea andromeda
CAACAACATTACTCTCAGGTGCCAAATAAATGCCCCCCCCCCGCTTATTAATTTTTTGATATTTTTCCAACCCCCAACCTTATTAGGGCCCCCATTTATTGATTTTAAGGAAATTGACTTTTTCTAGAAACCCCTTTATTTCTTTTTTGTTAGTACTATTTACACTCAATTTTCATAGCAAAATAGTGTACTGCTGTATATATTTTAGTTTTATCCTTTATGACAACCTGTTTTTGTTCTTTTCATCCTTGTATAATCATTTAAAGCCTTTTCTCAAATTCCAACCCCCCTATTAATTAAATTTTGGATTTTTTCTGACCCCCCTGTTTATTAGGACCCCCATTTATTTGGCACTTGAGAGTATGAAAAAGTCTGGCTGAAAAAATGATGTTGATACACCAAGGTAGTGCTCTCTGAAAATTGCAACATTTTCAAATGCACAATAGAATACTTACTTGCATGGGTTCCAACTGGAATGGTACGAAATCCTGGGTTGAATAGCTGGGCCAATGCACCCCCCTGGTGCAACCTTGCAATGTTCATTGCTTCTGGCTTTATTCTTGGTCTTGGTGCATGGTCTCTTTGATAGTTACAATCATTTGAGTATACTGGATCAACAGGAATGGGACTTGCGTGGCTGCGATGTTTGTATGTATCTCTAACTGACTGTGAATTATATTCCCCTTTACTATAAACAGGATCTGTCGGAATGGGACTTGTAAACTTCCACCCAGCTGTAATGCCATTAGCCATATCAATAATCTTTTTTTCTATCACTTAAACTGAGAAGGCTTTACCAAGTACACTCCATTTCATCATTGATAGGCTCAATAAGTCTATACTTAAGCAATAAATCGTATGCTACAGTGGCTTGAATGAGTTCTTAACACCAGTTCGTAAATAAACTTTTCTCAAAGCTTAAGTATGCCAATCAAGCACAAACTAGAAGCAGAGTTCCAGAAGTCAAGTTGCACTTCATGTAGCTAAACCAGTTATCATGCACAGTCCTTTTTTTGCCATTTTATGAGTCTTTGTAATGAACTTATCGAATATAAACATACGTAAACATTCAACATTCAGACCAAATTTCATGTATCCGGATCAAACTTTTCATCTCTCTCTGTCCTTACGTTTACAATTTATATCCACAAATGTAGATAATAAATACGTTTCAAGACTGCACGCTTATTGTAACAGAAACAAATCTTTAAGTGACAAATTCGTTATCTACTGTAAGTTCCTCGAAAGCTTTTCATTAATCTCCACGAACGGTTTAATGCCTCTTAAGAACGTTGATGAACGAGCGCCTTTCTAAATTGAAATTCAAGTGAATTCTCTTGAATATGAGGCCAATCAAATAGAGGCAACTTTATAGTTGTTGCCATGACAGTGAATAAATAGGCGTAATGGCTCTTCCAATTCTTCGAGTCCACATGAACTTCTTTCCTAAATGCCATATTTTTGTAAAAACTATGCAGATACTTAGTTTCAAACATGAGCACTCATTGTGTGAAATTCTAGTGCAAGCCACAAAATAGATGCATCGAAATTGAAGTGAGCTTCAAAAAAGTAAAAGCAAGGAAATTATCTATGGTGTGTCAAGAAATACTAAAATTTATTCTTTAACATTGAAGTTCTTCACGAGTTCAATTGACAAACGGGCAGGTGGTAATGGAGGTTGTTTTCTCAAACTATTTTCTACTCCTTTTCAAGGGTACAATGTAGATCGGTTTACTAATACCTTGACTGTCTGCAATGAATTATTTAAGAAGTAGTCAGAATATCTCGAGCTTTATCTCAGCACAATGAACTTTGATAGTTCTCAAATCACCTATTACTCTCTTTCTATAGCAAAAAGAAAACCACTTCAACAATTAGTTCCGATTGGGTGAAGCAATTTCTATGAAGCAGAGGTGGATTGAGTAGCATTTCAAAACAAAAGCTGCATGACAAAATAGGAAGTCATCCAAAGCTAGGCCAGTAAATATCTTGTTATTGCTATTTGAGAACACATATAATAAACTTTTATGTTCACAAATGAAGCGTTAGAAGAATCAAATCGAGGACTGCAAGAAGCTAGACAAGACTTAGAAAGCAAAGGTAAGCTGTAGGCCAATTACTAACTCACAAAATCAGTTTGATGTCAGATTGTGCTCTAATTTTGCAATCAGGATAAGTTTGTAAACACGCCAATCGGTAGACATCTCTAATAGAATTAAGATGGGTTTGTAATACTTCTCACGTACGCGCGCGCTATCACATACGCACGCACAGGTGTAAAGACCCACATTAATTGATATCCTGCTCCTCAGCAGATAATAGTTAAGATTGATGGCTCGCAGTTTTGCCATTTTGTGTCACATTAGAGAATCAATTTTCAACCTTATATTTGAACCTGTAGGTGAACTATGAAATTAAGATAAGAACAGGATATCCTTGTCACTTTTGATTTATTTCTTAAGTTTGTCTACTTACTTCTATTTTTTATTTAGTTATTTTTCTTATTAAAGCCGAACCACTATTTATACCAATATCTTTTTGATTGAACAGTGTTATCTAGACTAGAAATATTTATACGCTTAAAAGCGTACAAAACTTGTGTTTTCTAGTTTGATGCTAATAACAGCTGTGTAATTGCTTGTGGATGTCAATACTGAACGCATCTACTACACACTTTTTAAGGCACTTCTTATTGATCCTGGAGAGGTTCTACATGATGTAGCATGATAGCTTCAGCAATGAATTACCTTCAAACTACTCTTTTGCAGGGTTCAAAGAGCCTACAAAAATCCCCTGTACACATTTTTGGTACAAATGCATTATCAAGAAAACTTCACTGTATCGTACGGTGGTGGAAGTTGGAATCAAAAATTTTGACTAGACATACGATACTTCGTTACATTTGACGCAAATAAACGCTTCAAGCAGAGGCTGGCTTCAGCGCCTTTGATTACATCTAATGAGCGGCTTTTTCATAGACAGTTTGTTGAATTTGCCTTATTTCTGATAAGAAAGACGATAGTTTATTCAGTTGGTAAGAAGTAAGTGAAGGTAATATAGCATTTCCTAAAATGTCCGGGAAGAGAGCTGAAAATATAGTAAAGAGAAAAGAGGACAGACTTTCTGGGAAAAGGAGAAGCTTTCATGCCAACAGCAAAAGCAAAGGTTGCCACGATGACAATATACAGCTGTTTTTTATAGCATGGGGAAAAGTTGGGAAAGAGTTCATGGAAGGTACAACTTTCTGCTCTACTCCAGAACATGTCAGAGTGCATGTGTTTTATTCCAAAGGCACACCAAAGGAAGATCTTCCAAGATTCACAACGTGGATGATAGGCCATGAAAGTTTAACCTCTTCAGAAGATGCAGTTTGGATTGATTTAACAGCATTTGTTTTCAGCATCAATTCTAGGTTTGCAGTGCATGAAACCTGCGCGAGATGCAAGTCTAAATTAAAGATAAGTACGACAATCGTTTGGGGTGACTATGAAAAGGGATTGGAGCTTGAAGCAATTTTAAACGCAAACAAGATGAATGTAACAGTAATCGATGGACGAAGTACACGCTTTATTGACATGTTTCGAAATGTTTGTCGATGTTGTAATGTCATTTTCAAAGATCCCAAGCAAGCAGAAGCACATGATAGGGAAAGGCATAACTTTCTATGTCATAATATCCAATGTGAACGCAGCAAACGCGGGAACGGATTTTACACGTATGCAGAGCTCGAGCATCACCTAAGAACGCAGAAATTCTGCAAATTTTGTCCAAGTGATGCTTTCTGTAAAAGTACAATGTTAAACAGGCATATCAAAGATAAGCATAGGTATTGTCCATGCTCGTGTAATGATTACTATGAAAGAGATGAGGATCTATTTGAACAATATTATGCAACATATCCTCTACCCTGCCTAGAGGTACCCGCGTGTAAAGCCCGCTTCAAAAACATTGATAAGCAGGCTTTTCATCACAAAATTCAGCACGGGTCAGATTATCCGTATTTTTGCATGGCTTGTTACAAGAATGAAAAGCTGGTGTGCGTCAAAACCGCAGAAGAGTTACTGGAGCATGCAGGAATAGAGAATCATGTGGTAGAAGATTTCCAGTTTGCTATCATTCCTCGTAAAATGATAGAAGAACGATGTGAGTAGAACTTGCAAGAGGTTTAGCCATTGTTTTGTGCGTAGCTCTTGATGAGCGAGCGTCAGACTGGCTGGAGCAGTTGTCTGCCGTGCGAAAGGTTTTGTATCTTGCGAGATTTTAGGTACTCCGACATTTTACGTTGTCTTAGGTACCGAATTTTAGGCCCCCCCCCATTACAGGTTTTTAAAAATTTTACCACTCATTTCAATTTATTTAAAATTGCCTAACTAAGCAATTTGGAAAAAGTTCCAACCCCCCCACTATAGTACAAATCCTAGGATTTCAAAGTTTTAAGAAGGATAAATACCGTAAAAATTCGAATTAACCCCTTGGGGGCTAATATATTTTTTGCATTTTTTCACGGGGGGCTTATTTGAAGAGGGGTTTATTCGGTGGGAGCTGAAAAAATTTTCTTGGTAGTTGGTCATATTCCAGTTAAAATTTCTCTACTAGCAAACTATTTCTTCGATGTGACACATAAAGACAATAGGATATTTTTTAAAGGACATGCACATTTTCGTCAATTAATGACTGCTTTTCCCCTAGCTCTAGAAAGCACTAACAGGCTCTCAAATAGGCACAGTCACATGCTTGGGTGGGAATTATTCAAGGAGGGGCTTATTCGAGGGGGTTTAATTCGAGGATTTACCCTAAGTAAAACACATTGGCTTTGTGAATGCAAATCAATATTAGCAACTAAGGAAATAAAAATGAACTATTTACCTTATAGGTATGCAATGTTAACAACTAATTGCAATAATTTTGAAATGTTTGGGTCCCATATTAACTATTGAACATTGACCCCAACTATTAAATACCCCTAAAATTATGCAATTTTAGCAAAAATACTAACCCCCTCTGCTTATTATATTCTCTTCCTATAAGGAGCTAAAGAGTAGCATTTTGAGCACTGGCTGGATTCGATGCCTGATAAGACGTGTTCCTTCAATGCACCACCCTCAAATACATGACTTGAATTTGAAACTCGCCTTTCTCTTTAATTTGTTTAATTGAATTTGTCTTTGATATTTATTTAGCATCCTCAAAAGTTTTTGTGTAAGAAGAGATTCTTTCAGTATCCAAGATGCGGGTAGTCAAAATAGTAGCCTTGCTCGCCTATAGCATGCCTCAAACATTTTCTCTCTTAAATAGGTTTTAAATAACCCCTGTACCCTAATTTGATGCATTCTCACTGAACTTAAGCATTGAAGTGTCACGCTAGCTTTCAAAGATATGCAGAAGCTCGCGTAAGAAGTGATGAGGATAATGCTTAATTTTGGAACAGTAGCAGTATAGCCAACAATTGCAGTAGTATTATACAAAGTATAGCTGCTATGCACAGAGAAAAACAAGGCAGCAGACAAGCTACTGCTTCGGCTAAGCCTTTGGGTAGTTTTGAATGTTTTACTTCTTAAAAGAGGGAATTCATACTCTACACATTGCAACAGCACTATTTCTCTCAAACAGATTCTGCAACACCAAAGATAATAGTATACTCTAGTGTCTCTAATAGAAGGGGAGAGACAATAGAAGGGGAGAGACAATAGAAGGGGAGAGACAATAAAAGTGGGTGTTCATATCGGCCAGTTTTTAATAGAAGAGGGGTGCGAATAAAATGGGTGTTCATGTCGGCTAGTTCTCAGTAAATAGAGGGTGCTAATAGAGGGAGGTATGCATGTCGGCAGCTTTTCAATAGAGAAGGAGTGCTAAGGGAAGGTAGTTCATGCTGTTAAACGGTACTTTAAGTTTCTGCGTTTTCTGACTATGATCAATCTGTAAAATTTAATAGAACAGAGGTGTTAATAAGCAACGGAGAGAAGGAAAATTCTCCTGAAATCAATAGACGGGGCCCCGTCTATTAGAGACACTAGAGTAGTGGTATAACATAATTTCGTAGTCATTTAAATAAGGCGAAGCTGGTAGTTCTGAATTAACCTACTGTGGTAGCAGGGACGCTTCTTTCCTTGTTGTAAATGAAGCTTGAAAAGCTCAGAATTTCGATATCTATTAACATCGCTAAAAATTACGTTTAAGAAACTTTCATTACTAGAATTAAACTACAACATTAAAAACAGTGACCATTTCCCCCAAGCTGGGCTATTTATTATAAACCCCGTATTTATCTTAGCCTCTATGCCAAATTATGGGTTGCCTCGTTTACTTACAGGTTCGAGCCCAAAATTAAGCATCCAAGATTTAATTCGACATTGGAAAGTTGTCATGTGTTGCAGAAATTGAAAGAGAGCCTCAACAACATGAGTTGAAAAGACTGCGATGAATCTAAAAAATGCTTTAACTTCAAGATGGGGAGCTTGCTTATTACACAGGCAACTTTTCATAGTCCTGAGTATTTTGGATTGAGTTCAAGTTGGGTGACCGCAACGGGTCACATCACGTTTTTAGTTATTTGCTCTCTTCATGTGACCTGATAACGGAAAAATACCTCAATTAAAGCAATAATTATATTTAGTAATTTTACTAAGATAATTCCTTGTGCCTTAAACAAGTCTTTCACTTTTGTAATACATAAACTTCGATTGTTTTTCTGTTTACAATCTTCAATATATCCCTATTGTCTTGCACGGTAGGCCTCCTGACTGGACCATGACTTTTATAGTCATTTCTAATTGAAAGGATCCTTAAATAGATAACACTCTGCACGCGATTTTAAGCGTTGGCACGCGACAGTTAATGCGGTGACAAAGATCCTCGCGTGGGTCTTCCTTCCTACCGTATTTGCATACGCAGCAAAATCTGAGCTATGTAATAAGTGATAAAGGTACAAATAGAGTTTGAGAAAGGGTTTCTTGTAAGGCTTCCTCAAATGGGGGAAGTAAAGCTTTTCGTCTAAAAATAGTCAGAGTAGTAGATGTGTATAAAGGCGGCGAGGAAAGGAACTGGCCACCCTACCTCACATGCCGATGGCTCAGGATAAGTGTCCTCTCTAAAAGGCACTCCCCTACGTACGAAAGTATACGGGACTATCTTTACTTTTATTAGATGTGTTAATGAATTCCAAGAGGTAAATTGTGATAAATTAATCGCAGGTAGATATTGAAAATGGTTCTATCCAGGGGTGTACAATAATACTTCATATCACTGTTTCGATCTCTCTATTAGGGGCATGCCAAAGAAGGGGGTATGGGGTGTCACACCCTACTTTTGCTGAAACCGTCGGCAGTTCTATAGCTTGTACGTAAAAGCTTGATCTGCGATCATTCCTTTTCGGAAAACGATCATCGCTTGTCGGTAAAAGATCATCACTTGTCGGTAAACGATCATCGCTTGTCGGTAAACGATCATAGTTTGTCGGTAATTCATCATCATTTGTCGGTACCTTTGCAACATTCAGTAGCCTGTCGTTACAGTTTTGTTGCTACACCTCCACCCCACTCAAAGGTCTTTTGGCCACTGCTCTCTCTCTATTCGAAAAGATTTTTAAGAAAGTTCTAACATTCTTATCCTCTCATTCTAAAGACAATTATGGCGTACCCCCTTTATCCTTCCCGTAGAATATGGGAATGGAGCAGGATGCAAATAAGACAAGAGGTTACGGGAAGCAAACAATATAGATCATCTAAAAGATCACGTACTTGTTACCGTAACACTCATACAATCTCTTGTAGATCTTTAAAAGGCCAATCGTGCTATCTTAACGTTTTTCCTTTAATTGAAAAATGTTTAAACAAGCCAGCAAATAATTAAAATCGGGATTACCATACTGCCTAAATTCATTTACGTCCTTCTAACTACTTAACTTAAATTTGAAAATAAGTACGACTACAAGAGACACCATTTACTTTTCCTTCTTTAGATCGAATTGTGTCAACAATTCCATATTATTTGACGATTCCATATAAATTCTAGTTGACAGTCCTAGTTGACACTTACAAGATACTTATTTCACATTTATACAGAAGCTACGCTTCCTATCATCTACTTTAATTGACTTAACTTGTCACGTACTAGTTACCTTAACACCCACGCAATAACACGCAAGTGCTTAAAGATTTATCGTGTAATCTCAGTGCATTTCTTTTGAATCCAGAATATAAGTCGGTAAGTTATCAAAATCGCAGTGCAAAATGAAATTTTTAACTTATTTTGATTCCTTCTTGCTTTTATTTCACTTTCTAAATTACACTCTTTTTTATAAGAATACTTAACTCTCTAATTTTTCTAATTTTTCCAATTTTTCTAATTTTTTTGATTTCTGATAATTATTCTTGAATAAGTCTTAAATACCAAATGTGTAACTTCGCCTAAAAATTTAGGACATATATTCCAATCTTTGTTGATGTTTTGCTACATCATAAAACTAAGCAAGAGTTTATATTTTGTGTCGAAAATCCAAAAGTACATCTGAAGGCAGTTCTATAACTAGGATACAAAAAAGTTCTTAAGTCTTGATGAAGCTTGAGCCTTGCATTATTCTTAAAGTATTCTTAAATTTCAGCGATTTGAGTCTCCATATTCGCATAAACTTTACTCTTATATTTACATCATTATCTTTGTTCTATTTTTGTATTTTTCCCTATAGTTGTTACCATATTTAGTTTTAAGTGTTATTAGCAGGCTAGCCAATTGTGCACTACCTAGTATTAGAGAGGTGTATAATTGTATTTGTTGTATTGATTGAATTATATGAAGTTTGAAAACATAAATAAGCAAGGTCCTAGTGCCAAATGACTCCAAAGATCTCATCAAAAAGATTCCAGTGATTGCTCATCACTTAGTACCATAATACTTCATTTTGAGATATTACAGAGTTCAGGCTTTGCTCCAGTTTCTATCTCAGTGGAGAATCCGTTTAATTAATCAAGAATCCCTTACCTACCTGCTTAATTAAACTTTATTAAAACTCCGAAAGGTGTTCATGTTGCACCCATGATCAAATGTAGTGCATTTTGCATTCAATACATAACCAAGTTCAGGGGTGGCGCCAAGAATTTTCAGACGGGGGGCTGACTCTTCCAACGAGGGGCCTAAAATACGGATTGTAGGTTACAATAAAGCCCAGAGATCTCCAAAAAGATAGTTTTTCACCTTCTGAAGGGGGCTCTAGCATGTTTCGACAGGGACTATAGCCCCTCCTAGCCCTCATCTGACGCCACGCCTGACCAAGCTTTCTAGTGGAGCATTTCTAAAAAGTCTCTAGCCCCTCACATTTACCACGCAAAAGAAGGAGAGAAGAGGCGGAAGCGAGTCTTCAGCTTATAGTTATTGCATTGTGTGGTAACAACATGAAAAAGAGGCAGCAGTGGAATAAGGATGATAGACACCAAAAAGATCATGAAATTTGAGTTGCATTATCGTCATTATCAAGAGCACTGCGAATGCCATGTCATTCTCCGATCAAACTGAACTATATGTTCACTTGGAAGCCCACTTAAGATTGGGCACCTCCTGAGCACAGTAATATGTCATCTTCTTCCAAGAGTAATGCTGACAATTGTAAAATAGGTATTGGTTTGTAAGGTGGCTACGGAGCTATAGCACGTGAGTTGTTGTTATCATTGTGCATCAGGCTCACAACTAGGGGGGTTCTGGAGGTCTGAACCCCTGCCCTTTTCAACAAAAGTGCCCTTATTGCAGTGCCCCCTATTTACCAAAAGGATGTTTTTAATAGATTGAAAAGGCATAGAGCTAAAATTTTCTGGCGGCTTCGGTCCCAGCCCCCATTTTTCTTTCGTTCCCGGGAAAAAAGATTGCAATAAGGATCATTTGACTTCACAAATAACCATATTAGTAAACTCCCACACTATTTCCTCCGTTTATGAATCTACAAAACAGTATTTAAAAGCCGTATCTTCTTCAAAAGGTTTAACTTTCTCCTTTTTCATAGATCGGATTCCTACCCCCTAAAATTCCTAGTTGCACGCATGTGCATATCAATGCAGCAGAGCCCTATTCATATTAGCTACCATTGGGAGGAGGACAACTATCATCAGGAGAGGTGGGAAATGGTAACATGCAGCTAAATGTTCAGCAGTACTGGTAACAGGAAGACACGGTTCTTCTCAAAGGAAGAACAGTTATTCACACATTACTTCTGCATAATTGCGCTACGGATAATTAATAAATCCACCCAGATGATCTCATACGCGTGCCGTTGGGCTTGTGACCCGCGGTAATACAATTAGCGTTAGCATTAACGGAGCTAAGACAATCAGCAACAAATCCAAAGCTAAGTTTAGCTGATAATCCTTAAAAGTGCTCTTGGCTTAACATGTGACAAAATCCGTTAATCAAAAGGCTTGGATTATGCTCAATGGCTTCTCTAATTCTCTCTACTCAGATTAACACATCTAATAAACTCCCCTGCCTTTGAAATCGTTGACGGGAAATCTTGTTTCAAGCACTGTAAGAAGCATGCGTACTTTGCCGCACTAATTACTTCATCAGATCGTTGCACCAAAATCCAATTAAGTTCAATGAACAAGACATATTAGCAGGCGATAGGAAGTAGATTTAGGCCAGTCCTTGAAATTAGGATCTTCCTTCATTACAATAGTCGCTCGTTGGCACATCTGCCGAAAACTGGTAATCCAAAATGGCTTCTTGAGAGGGCGTTCATTTGTCCATTGCGCTCAAGCTCCTTTCCCATTTGATAGAAAGATATAGTCTTGCTTCCAAGAACCAATAATCTTTGGCTTAATGCTGGCTCTTCGTTGTGCCAGTCCAAGACAAGCAAAATGAAAATTTACTTTGAAGATGAATTTATCAATCATGAGAAATATTATTAGAAATACAGAGCTCTGTAAAACTCTTCTCGTGAAAAAGATACCAAGGTGTAACTCAACTAATCAAATCTCAAAGTAGTGGATTTGCTTTCGCTGGAGCTTAAATCAAACATATAATTAGCTTCAAAATGTTTCTTCAAAACTGTAAACTTATATTTTAGCATTTTCCATTCGATTTTAATTCTTAGTTAATTCCTTGAGGCGGTTTTTCCATGTGCACAAAAATTAACTAAGAAGGGAAACCTTCAACGAATGAAATTCTAATTATATACAATTAACTTTATCAAAAACATGAATCTAAATTGATGGTATTATGTAGCATTGAATAAAAGGAAAGAGGATAGAAAGGATAATAATGAAGAAGAATAGAGAAGATGAAAAAAGAAACGTTCACAGAATGAAAAAAAGAAAAAGATAGCGAGGAAGAATATGATTTAGAAAATCACTTGCACTTAGTTGCAAGGATTGAGCTAAATCATAAAAAGTCAACTGCAACTATTCCAAACGTAATTTAATGGTATTTTTTGAAGTATTATAGTTAATCATGCAAAACTGTAGGTAGAGAAGAAAGAAACTTTTCAGAGCCCTGAAAAAGCATGAAAGATGAAGTTGAGACAGTTGATTTGTAACGTAGGAGTTCAATTCATGCTGAAAGAGTTTCGCCTCCTTTAATTGTAATGGAGGATACCAGAAAAAATAAAAAAACATATCAAATGCTGAAGAAATCATTTATATTTGTTAAGCTTGTTTTTCAGTTTATAAATGCTTTTAAAATTCTTCCATTATATTTTATCTCGCAATTCAAGTATGCAGAGAATAATCTATCCAACTATTAGCAACAACACATGGAAGTGCCCAGAACGATTTCCAACGAGATATACCTCTTGTTTACCTACAAAAGTACTACAAATGCTACGTGGTAGAAGTAGCGCTTCATAAATTTTTACAGATCATTACACTTTCTACCAAAGGAACTCTTCAATTTGCAAGAAAGGTCATTAAGCTTCTTTTCAAAGAAAAGAGATTTTTACGAAAGTGCTTCTCAATTTCTAGCTGCAGGCAAAAATCCAGCATCAACCAAACGAGTATATTTTGATTTTGCACAGATTTCGCATTGGCTTCTCTCTGCACACTTTGACTTTGGTATGTTTCCAACATAACATCAACATGGTACATATAATAAATGCAATGATATGATAACTGATGAGAAAGTAAAGGATTTTTGCTGAGAAAGTAAATGTTTTTTGCTGAATGTGTTCAAATTAGCAGAAAGTACCTGGCTGTATCTTCTTCATTTGTAACTTACATTTATCAATAAAAGTAGTTGACAATAGGATATATCTACTGTTCTAGCAGTGTTCTTGTGAACATATCTTCACATCTTTTCAACATCATCACCATCATCATCATCATCATCATCATCATCATCATCATCATCATCATCATCATCATCATCATCATCATCATCATCAACATCAACAACATCAACAGCATCATCAACATCATCTTCTTTCATCTTTCTGACATTACACCCT
>WIPJ01001378.1:478709-492516 GCA_018155075.1 Cassiopea andromeda
TTTGAAGACAAAGACAACATTAATTGCTGACTATGATATGAAAGCAGACAATGAAGGAAAGCTCACGTTGCTAGATCGATGTTGGAGCACGTATAACCTCTTATGCAAATCTCGACCATGCTGCATATTAAAGGAGCCCACGTTATTAAAGGCTCAACTTTTTCAATATTTTTCAAACTTAGTCAAAGGTACATGTGCTCTTTTGTTTTCAAAGATTTCCATAAACTATTAGGCTTTAAATCAAGCGAGATTCTCTGGGAAAAAACGGCATTTTTAGGTATGAAACTGGCATCTCATGACTAATCTTTCTCTTGCAAGCAACCATACTTGGCCTAATTAAAGTTTTGCATGTAAAATATCCATTTTCGGCATTTACAAGGTGATTTTTGTATGTGTAAGATGACAATGGTGTAATTTAGGCATAGCTGTGAGTTATCGTACACGCTCTCCCACATGCTCTCGCATTCACACTCTCCAACTGTATCTCATCCAGCCGTCCCTAATAGCCTGGGTCATAATTTATACACCACGTTTTGTGTGGTTTCCTATTCATCCTTTTTGTGCGTCGAAATTTTTAGCTGAAACCAAGAGAGGCACCGGGAGAAAGACCGTACCACTTACGGGAGTAATGCCTCTTGCTGTTAATGAGTACCCTCCCTCATTAGAGACGGAACCATTTTGGAGAAAGGAAACATACCAACCAAGAGAAGGGTGTAATGATATTTATTAACCCATGATTGTTGTCATCTGCAATTGCAACCTTGTCATTTACTAATATTTAAAATCTAATTACATCACTAGCCCTATTTGCCTATAGAGCACACGAGTAACGTTGCCTCCACCCATGCGCATGCGCACCAAATTAACTGTATTATTTACTGCATGCATGGAAATGGACGATACCTTAGTCAAAGACTCAGAACTTCTTTGCTAATTATGGACATGTTTAGCGATGAAAACTGGAAGAGAAGTCATGCCTCATTCAGGATCTTCATAATGTGAATTAACCAATTAGTGAAGAGAATTTGAAGATAATTGATAGTTAATTGGCGGTAAATTTCCATAGCCATGGGGGAGCGGCGAATTGAAAGGCTTATTCCAAAGATTGGAGTGGACAGGGGGAAATCAGACCAAGCCATGGAGAGGCATTCTTCCCAAAATCATTCGCCAGTTCTTCAAGACGCCAACCACGTGGACCAAGACCGTTCTATTTATTGTTTACAGATAATTGAGTCTCAATTGTGAAACATATCATAATATTTTGCATACTGAAACTTTAGCGCACATGAGTTGCAAGACACTGCGCAGCAGTAACATAAAGACAAGCTGAACTAGTTTTTGTTTTTGAATAGAGGCTGAGAATGCCCATTGTTCACCAGCTGTATAAAGCGGGGTGAGACAGAGTCTACCATTACTCAGAGATAGTCGGTCAAAAGATCATTGGGGTTATCGAGAGGTGAAACATAGTACGAAGTCCAGCAATTCATTGAAGAAATTTGTCAGCAACAAAAGACGGCATTCAGTACGGTAATATCTTCTATCATTTTTCAACGTTTCTATCCTTTTAGTATGACGATTACTATGCTAATCACCTTTGATAATGCAGGACAATTTTTATGTAACTACTAAGTCTGCAAGACAAACATAAAGTATAGTGAGGATTACTGTGTATAGCTCTTTGTAAATTCATTGAAAAGCCAGAGAGCAGAGAAGGTTGTATGGACACTAATTTCGTTCTTACTAGTAATGCATTCCATTGCTCCGTTCAAGAGCTCAGCGTCGATTCTTTCTATGAGAGATAGCACATTCCATCGCCGGTATATACAAATTATTATTGTTCCATGATACGTTATAATTCTGTTCGAGATAATAATGATAGATCTAGATACAAACAGAGAAGCCAAGATGACTTAGAAAGGATAGTTTACTGCAGACATATCTGTTGAAATTACTTGATAAAGTTTATGTAAACATTTACAGTTAATTAAGATCTAATTAGTATATTATATTAAATGTTAAAGTAACATAGGAATCAAGCCCAAATCAATAAAATTAGCATTCTTTTAGAATTAATTTATCTCATAAGAGAGCATGTCTTAAGGGACTGGCTTAGCAATCTATGAAAGAATGACATTAATCTGTTGTTCCTAAGGTAACCGATCAAATTTGTATCGTAATCAAATTAGTTACCATCGAGAACAAATACCATGAACCGATGCAGAGGGAGAGAGGAAGTTAGGATGAACAAGAGAAAGAAAGAATGAGAGAAAGAGAGAGAAAAAGAGAGAGAAATAGAGACAGAAAGGAGAGAAATAGAGAGAAAGAAGCGAGGGATATAACCTAGCTTTGTCTTAGATTCCAAGCCAAGAATATTTGTAGCATCAAGCACTGTCGTTAGTCACATTGTCTTTACCTCTTTCAATCCCGTTCATTGCAAAAATAACAACAAAAATTCTCATTCTGCATGGGACGAACATATGAAAAAGGAAGTGAACGATAGAAAGAAACAAGTTATAAGCTTTGGAATTCAATTAAAATGGTTTTCGATAGGTCTCACTTACAATCTAACTATCTTTCAATGTTTGCGTAAGGATGAAAATTTTCCATTGACAGGCCATTGTGAAATTTCAATGAATTGTATTATAAACGGGGCTTCCTTTGTTTATCGAATTGTAATTAACCGTGATGAATAGTCTTCAATTTAGTTCATAAACAAACCGGTGATTCTTCATTATTGTTGATTCATAGGAAGATCAGCGTCCTTCGATAGCAGTCCAATTCTCCTCTTCCTCTCCCACTCTCTCTCTAACTACGCGAGCGAGCATACCCAACGACTTTTGCACGAGTTTCATTTCTTGTCAATAGGTCTTCCGTTCTTCAGCAAAATGCGTTTATTTTGCAAACAAGCAACCAGGGTCCAGCATGTCGTCTTGTTCGTAAAGTAATTGAATAAGTGGGATGTTTAAAAATATAATCAAGAAACAATTTTAGCTACACTTCTTTTACTTTTATCGTTTTCCGTTTTAGACTCTCTTGAACCATGGATCGAATTGTCAAAAGCCAGTTTCCCACGCCCACCGCGTATCCGTTGCCTTTTGAGCTGAAAAGAGCGGCCATTGAATATCAAGTGTCAGCCAGCTGGAGAAAGCCAAAACAAGATCGAGGCTCAAAGAACAAGCAACAGAGAGAGGTAAAACATGGGTTCAATGGAGTAAGCAGGAAATCAAAGAACATTAATCGCAGTCCGCGCCAGGTGAGACGCAATGAGCGAGAACGAGGCAGGAAAGCAAGACTAAACGCGGCATTTAAAGTTCTGCGCAATGTCATTCCGTTTTACTCAGAAGGCCTGAATAAAGAGAAGTTAACCCAGGTGCAGGTTTTGAGACTAGCAGCTAAGTACATAATGACTTTGTCTGATATACTTGGATCGGAGACAAATGAATGTGACGATATGTACACAAGACAATTCAATGACTGTCAATACAGTTGCAGCATGTTGCAATATCTTAGCCAATAAAGAGCCAACAGTTGAGAGCAACTAGCTGTTTGCGACCACTGAGCATGCTCCTCCGCTCAAATGCAAGGAAAGAGGAACAGAGATGGGAGAGAGAGCAAAAAAGAAAGGGAAAGGAGCTCCTTGTAAACAAGGATTCGCTGAATGGCTATCCGCCTCAAGTGATATAAAAATGAAATAAAAGGGGAAAACATGAAGATTTGGGATATGTGTTGATAGCATGGGGGTACTTCAGTCATCAGTGAAGCTCTTAGGAGAATTATCTTGCCGAATGCCCTCCCTTCATGGAGAAACTTTATACATTTCATAGTATTCATGCAAACATTTTTCCTACATAATTTGTTTTTTGGTATCATTGTATATATTGACTTGTGAATGTTAAAAAATTGGTAGAACATTTTACGGGTGATTTTTCATCTAGCCTATATTATTTGAATTCATACGTTTGACAGTTCTTGAAGCACTAGCAAGAATCTACCCTGGCTTTTTAGCAATACACTGAGTTATATCGAGAGCAAGTACTTTATGTACAACTACATAAACCATAGCACAATTAATGATTGCTAGGCTTGGAAGCTTCTACATATCAATGAGTTAACACAAGGCTTTTTTAAAAGAAAACATAGAGCTGAACATAAAATCCAGCGATGCTGTGTTCTTTTTGTTGCAGATAGGATCAAACTGCTTGCTTTTAACGAGAAGGGGTAGATAAATGCTACTACCTCTAACACTTCCATTTATAGTTGTATTTCTCCTAACTGTTCATACTTAAGCCTACTATTTTTACTGCAAACTACTTCCCTACTTCCTTGGATCACTAAATAATAAGCTTGTGAATTGCACATGCTCTTTGTTTGAACTGCACAAATCTAACGCTTCTTGGAAAACGCAGCTGGATTACAAACTTCAATAGAGGAGCCACGACGAAAACATAACTGAGAGTTCTTTTCTTTCCATTTAATGCGAAATTTCCAGAGTTCAAGATGACACACCAATTTTAAAGACATAACCATTGAATCGATATGTCATCTTCAGCTGTTTTATCTTAAAATTAAATGGCTATGTCTTTAAAATTGGTATGTCATCTTGAACTCTGGAAATTTCGCATTAAATGGAAAGAAAAGAACTCGCAGTTATGTTTTTCGTTGTTGCTCTTCTATTGAAGTGCACAGATTTATTTAGAACTGTATATTTTGTGTGGAACTGCACGTCAAAAAACCTCTGGGTTAGTAAAGTTCTTGAGAAATCAAAACAGAAAGCTACAGAGCCCCTTTGAGGCAAGCCAGTGAAAGGCAGTTTGAGCAATGATTAGCTTTGTTCTCAATTTAAAACCTTATTTAAGGACAGGCAATTGCTACCGAACCAATGACAGAGCCAAGGTTTGATGCACCTGAACATTAAAAGCCATTGATGCTCTGTAGGTGTTTTCGTTTTACACGTTTAACCAAACACCTCATGCAGAACAAACAGATCCACTATATGGGTAGCTTACTATGGTAATAAAGATTTCATTGTGAGAAGTTACATACATGTGCAACTTCAATTGTACTGAGGTAGATTAAGAGGTACAATTGATAAGGTTGTACAGCATACATTTCAGCTTGGTATTAGCCTAGACTTTATTAATATGTAAAGTTAATACAAAATGAATAAGCATCGATGTAAAATGGAGACTAAGTCAAAGAATTATAATTATCAATTTGTTGATTTATTTGCTTGCTTACTCTCTGCAGAACTTTAGAATTCTTGAATTGGAGATAGGAAGAGCATAGGTAATATTGAAATCGAAGATCATATCAAAAACATTAGGGTTCTTCAAAAGTAAGAAAAGTTGTTGTCTCTAATGAAATTATAAATAGGAAGATGATCCAGGATCTATCTTAAGAGTAGTTTTAGCCACAGCTTGTGGTCTTAAAATCTTGAGTGTGGTCTTGGAAAGTTAAAAGTGTGCTTCTTGTTTTGCAGAAGTCTTTGTTTTCCTTGGTCTACACGTCTTTTTTATAGGAAAACCGTCATCTTACCTGAGCCTCAATTTTCTCAACTTTTCCCGAAATTGAGCCTGAGATTTTCTTAAATTTTCTTAACTTGTTCTGAAATAAACTGGCTACAGTGGTTTACACATTCGTAATTAATATTGTATGCTCGAATTTGAATTCCATCTTTAACATTTTGAATGCAAAAATGACGAAATATCGACTTTTGGTCAATAAAAACATTTAATTTTGGAAATTGAGCCTCGTGATTTTCTTAAGACTTTCTCAAGATTTGAGCCTCATTTGAGCCTCATTTTTTTATAAACTTTTTTCTTATAAAAAACGTGTGTATATGTTTGCAGAAAAATTCAACAATTGTACAGTATGTGCTTCAAAATGGAATCAAGAAACGAAGGGCTCTACATGAAATTTTGGATTTCTTGAAGGGCGTAGTTACCAAAGAAGCTCAAGAAGGGTATGACCAGCCATTATTTGGGGTGATCTTGGAAAATTTCCTTTAAATAGCCCCTGAGATGATCCACTTTTTTATAGAGTATCGACTGATGATTGCTGAAAATTGATCGTTCAGTTGATTGCAAAATTGATGTCAACATGCTTTAGGTATACATAACTGCTGCTTTCACCAACCGTTAAAACAATTTTCCCTCCATCCATTCGAAGAGGTAATAATTTTCCTTGAATTTTGTGATATAATGCAAAGCATCAATCATGCATTAATGTTTTCTAATAAACTACTTCATCTCATACTCATGAACACACAGGTAGTTATTACAAACAAAAATAACTTCAGAACTTACTTCTTTCAAATAGTAGCTAGTTCCGTTAAAGTCTTCGCAAGTTCCAATTGAGAATGTAAAGATCTGTCTGAGATTGAATTCTTCCTATAAAAGACAACAAGAAGATTTTCTTTCACCATTTCTTTTGCTCATCTTCACTCGCCTTCTCCCCTAACCGACCCTGAGCGCGTGCTCACCTTTCGGACTCCTCACTTCGTGTAATGGCCAGGAGGTATATATTTCTTAAGTTACTACCCATCTCATCGTCTTTGTTGTCTATGTAAATGATCATGAATTTAGATAAAAAGGAAGATTTTACTACACTTACATTCATAGTATGATAGGAATGTTTTTCATGCAAATGTTGTCTCAAAAAGCTTCAAACTATTCTACTTTCAAGCAGAGAAAAATATGAAAAATGCTAAATACTTCTAAACAGCAATTAAAAAATTATTCCATTACAGAATATTCCTATCAAAATCTTCTCTGGAGCTCTTCACGGCCCCCCGAAAGGGACCGTGGGCCCTATTATGAGAAGAACGGTCATAGAAGTAAAGGAATCGAACAATCACTGATAGAATGAAGTCAAGAGCTGCGCCAAATGTCAAACAAATTGAACCATGCAATTTCATTTCTAGAGTTCGATGGGAGAGAGAATGGTATTCAGTGACCTTGCGATCATCGTCTATGGTAAGTAATACCCAATTACTTTTCTAATAGGCATACAGTAGCATTTCTCGTCGCTAAGACAAGATATTGAAGGAGCGATGATGAAGATTATGCAACGTCATTACACCTTTTTTGTATAAGAAAATCATAATTTTGCCTGAGCCTCAATTTTCTGAACTTTTCCCGAAATTGAGCCTGAGATTTTCTTAAATGTTTCTTAAATTCTACTGAAATAAACTGGCTAGAGTGGTTTACACCTTCGTTAATCATATTTTATACTTGAATTTGAATTCAATTTTTTACATTTTGAATGCAGTAATGACGAAATACCGATTTTTGGCCTACGTTAATTAGCTTTTAGCTACATATATTTATCCAACCGTAAATGGAAGAATTAAAAAAAAGAGAGATATCATCAGTTGTCAATGATAGAGATGGAAGAAAAAGAAAAGCCTACACATCTTGTACATAGATGGAAAATTTTCCTGCAAGGTGAAATAGCCCCAGGTCTAACTACTGTCTTCCACATGAAATATGCAACTGGAAACAGCATGTTGGACAACACAAGATTGTAGACAGAGGTGGCATACAGGCCAAGGTGCATTCCATGCACTTAGGCCCGAAGATTTTCGGAGTACACTAAGCTCCATTTTCGGCATTCGGCGAGAAACTAATAGGAAAAATTTCTACGCGAGTACATTCTTGAGTAGTGGCTTATAGAACTGAACGGGATGGGGTTTTCATTGGCATTAGTGGTGCTTACAGTCACAATTTTCGGCGCACCAGATATTTCCTGGCGTACACTCGGCGTCCAATTTACATGGAATGCAGCCAAGTGTACAGGCGTAGAGGAATCATCTAATGATATTTTTTTAGCAACGAAGATGCTGTTAGAGTACTTGATGGTAAGTTTTAGCATGTAGTTAGGGATAGTTATTTACTTTTTCAAGTTTGCTTACCTCTAAGAAGTGTAGATGAAATGATAAGGTTTATGTAGTTTGGGTCATCGTGAATACAATTTTTGTTGCGATTTGCAATGGCATTAAAACTTGCATAGCATTTGGGACACTGAAAATACTGTTTATTGCAAGTAGTACGAATTGTAGACAAAGGAGCACTCTCTGTATTGGAATGAGAATTGAATCAAGACCACTTGGTTTCAGCTATCTGGCATTGCGCACATTTTTGGATGGAAGAAAAGAGTGCTTCCCATGCATTGGTAATACCTACCATGCATTAGCTTCTTTACCTCCAACTTTCCCCCTGATAACCGCCACTGAGGGACCATGATGTCTAAGTGACAAGGTGTGCTTTACTTTAATATTCTTTGTAGCCGAAACAGCATAGGCGTCAAATCAATTCTCGCAACATTATTGGCAGGAATCCTGCGATGGTGATTCCTTTATTAGCTAATCAGGATTTTACGCCTATTCTATTGGCAGGAATCATTCGATGGTGATTCCTTTGTTAGCCAATCAAGATTTGACGCCTATGCTAGCCGAAGCAAGTCGATTTCCATCCAGGAAGCTTGAGCTGCCCCTGGTAAAAGTTGCTTTGCGTGGAACTGACTACCTGGAGTTGAGTCACCTTGATTAAATCCCACCTTCAAAGTCACGTGCAAGATTACCTTTAATTCATACATCATAGGTATATGGATTTGAAGTTTGTACCTGGCTTGCTCTGATCAGATAAGGTGTTCCCTTGGTTTTTCAGGTTTTCATCAACTTGGATGGAGTGCTGCAAGACAGTAAGGTAGATGATTGCAACGCTTATTAGAAGCCAATTCAGTGTTTAATTTAGAGTAGTCTTGGCTACTAATAGTGGTCTTGGAAATTCAAGTAGTGGTCTTGGAAGGAAAAATAGTGGAAATAAATGGGATACTTTGATATGTTTCTTGTCCAGAAACTAATGACGTCTACCAAAGTCTATTTTCCGAGAAATTTGAGCTGGTGAGAAGGCATTTCCTACGGTCCTTCACAATCTGAAGGGCGTGGTCAGCAAAATTTTCTTAGTGCGAAGCCACAGACTCCCTTTTTCTATCTTTCCTCGGAGCTTTCAGATTGTTTGTCCTCTACATTTCATCATCTAGATGACATCAAGTCCTGGACTAGATTATCATTTTGAGACTCTATGAATGCCATTGTAAAGGACTGAGAACGATGGCGATGTTTGTGTATCGTATTCTGTATAAAACAGAAAAACTTGTTATTCAATGCATTTCAACATTGTATGCGTAAATGGTTGCTACTTAGCCAGACCGTTTTTTAATTGGCCCTGTTCATGGGGGTAGGAAGACTTCAAATTGAAGGGGGCTGTAAACTTCCAGCTTGGGATTGCAAAAACAATGGTTTTGGAAAATCATATTAAATTTGGCACTGATCCAATTGCTCAGAAGGAAATAGTTTTGGTGGCATACGGAAAAGGGCCAAAAAGAAGCAGCAACAAAGATACTTGTTCTGTATTTTATGACTTTGCTATTATTGAGCTATAAGTCAGCAGTCACTAAACTACACCCTTGTGGATTTGTCGAAATTTGCTGGGTGCTCTTCTTCCAGAATCTAGAAATCTGCAGAAATCAAATGGCTTGTGTCAGTACTTGTACAAATACGAAAAGATGGGGAAAGTTTGTGGAAAGAACAAATAAGTACGGCTATCCGAGATAGATATGGGAGAAGAGATAAGGAGAAATAACGATTGAGCAGGAACATTGAGTTAAGAGGAAGCAACACGTGTAAATTACGCCATATTTGAAAGGCAAGAACATTGAGTACTTGCAGAATGTGTTGCGATATATCAAGAGAGTTTTAGGAAAACAGAGGTAGCAATAACAGTCAAATAACAGAGAGAACTTGCTAAATCAAAGGACGATAGAGAGCAATTCTTGTTCTGGTTGGTGCGTGGGTTGGTACCAAGGAGGAGCAGTAGTAGGAAGCATCAGAGGATGATTGCTTGAATGTAACCCCTTATGTTGTCACTTGCACTTGGAAGAAATCGCCTGGGAATTTTCTTGTCACAAACTAAACGTACACTAACTAACCTAATACGAAAGCAGATTTTTGGAGAATGGCCTATAGATTTAAATAAATTTATATCTTATTTTTGACTCTCATCTTCCATCAAGATCTTTGGTGGTGCTAAACTATTCCTTGATGGAACCTATGTCATGAAATCCATTGTGGCTTTGGTCGAAGTACAGCCAAGATAAACGAGACACCAGTAAATACCAAAGCGGAGTTACTCCAAAACAGCCAACATAGGTTGGCGATAGCAACAATGTTTTGTTATCAAATTTGCAGTACATCAAAGTGCTAGTCGATGTTGCATTACGGTTAGAACCATAAGCGTAGAAAAGAGGGTGGCAGGGTTTTTGCAGCCCCTCTTAGTTGGGCAGATATCTGCTACATTTGGGCAATTTTCCAGGAAGAACGATAAGAAATTCGGGCAACTTTTGTGACTGCTCTCTAAATTGCTTTACTTCGTAACAGAATTGAAAGCTCTTCCTTATATTTGCATCGAAGAAGATCAAATAGGCCTTATTTCTCCCCAAGTATGCATAGCGTGCTTGAAGTTCGCAAGCTACATAATTAAATTTGCTCGTTTACAATATTCGAGTAGCAAATGACCACAAAAATCTCGCAAATTCTGCTTGCTAAGAAATTGAAGGAATAGGAATCACCTGAAGTCCACGTGGCCATGTTGCGAGTTTCTCTTACACTGCAAACCGCAATAATAGAAAAAGAGGACGCTAGGCCTAAGGCAAACACAACATTTGATAAGCAATGGAATATCTGGAGTATGTTTACTTGAGGTTTTGCAACTGGGTTCGCCGCCTCTGAAAACATCAGCTGAGACTAGACGTCGCCGCTCACCGATTCCTTTGAAAAAGTTCTATGGAAATGTTAGACACAAAAATAAGATTAGAAAGAGGCAAGTGTCCATCTAACGAGGCTGGAACAACATGTACCATCAATGATTGTACCATAGTCAAAACAATTCAAGTGTTGTTCTCTTGAACTATCGGCCAATAGCCAAATCTACGTTGTCAGTAATACGGAAATTTGATCGTTTCTTTTCGACAGAGCCTATTCCCATTTGAAGAAGACAGTTTGTGATGATTTTTCACAATGTTGACTTCTATCAGCTAGCCCCCTTGGCGTCTGGAATAAATGTAATATTTAACAATCAATCTTCCAATTGTGAGTAGCAATGGGGAGAAACCCCGTCTTGGTATACGTCATTACTGCATTAGCCTCTGCTCCTGAAGTATACAGAAAATTTAGGCATTTTTGATAACAACGTGCTGTTTGTAACATCATAGTTTGCAACAGTTACGTCAGTCTGGCACTATTCACAACAGATGGAAAAATACAGCCTTCTGCTTAAAAGAAACGTGAAAAAGTACGACCAAAGAACGAAAACATTGAACGGGATATAGTAAGTATATATTAAGATCAAACAACAACTCATTCTCTGGTTTTTGGAAGGCATGGAGTTTGGTAATTAGAGAAGGCAATATGAGGAAAATATATACCTTTGTTGGTGCTATAATTACCATTTCTGATTTCGCTTTCCTAGCTTGCTTCAATTTTGCTAGTAATGCGACTAAAAATTTTGCGACAATGCTGCACATCATCGTGAAACGTTGAGTGGTGATTGAAAGATGTATGGAATCACCTACCAAATCAATGAAGGAACATTGCAGTTCGCTAGATGCTAAGAGAATCCTACTCTACGACCATTCATTCAATAAATGCTAAATACCTTCCTACAAATTTTTTGAATGAAATAAACTTGTTGGATTCTTGGGCATTCAATGTGGCTGATAGAAGACAAACGGATATCCTCCATGGTAGAGAGGCACGCGTACTAATCAACGGGGGTTAATGGCTGATCACAAAGAGGTTCAATACATCAATTAATGTTAACAGAGAGTAAAAAAGCGTGTTTTGGTGGAAGGCAAACTACTTTGTACGGTGTGGTCTTTTGACTTCAGACTTAGGTGCAAGTAAATCCTGCCGTGATGGCTTCGCTTGTAATTCTATAAGGATCATCCGACAAAAGAGAATCAAAATACGCTATCTAAAAGCAGATAGTTTAGCGCAGCACGAGAACAGGTCGATTAAAAGTCTATTAAAATCTGCTACCAGCAATTGTCCACACGACTATTGGCACGTGCAAATCATACATACGAATAGCTCTTTGATTGGATTTCATGTTTTGCAATCCACAATCTTGTAATATTACTCTAGCTTAAACTATCCACAAAAAAACGTTCAGATTTATCCTTTTCCCCGTCTCATACACCAAAAGATTTGGGAACGAAAACTCGTTGTGTCAAAAACTGGACAATTGGTTTGCAAAAAGCTTAGCTTCAAAGCCCAAAATGAAGTTAGTAGATGGATATTTCTTAAACAAATTTTCTCTTTCTGTTAGTCAATTCTTTTATACCCTCTTTCTTCATTCCAAAGAAAATCAAAACTCAATCTTTATTGAACATTGAATTCTCGCTCCTAGTAACAAACTTTCATTTACACATGCTTTTCAAGGCGTAACTGGCAACAAGGACCAATCCCTTCATTTAAATCCTGTTTTTCACTCCAAAATAAAAAGCACTGTAAGAAAACAGTATAATTTTTTCCACCACGTCAATCATCTGAACAAGAAAGCATGCACGTTGTTTTTACAAGAAAAAAGTTTATAAGAAAATGAGGCTCAAATGGTTAAAATTTTAAGAAAATCTTAAGAAAAAATAACGAGGCTCTATTTGCAAAATTTAGAGTTTTTGTTAGCCAAAAATCAATATTTCGTCGTTGTTGCATTCAAAATGTTAAAGATGGAATTCAAATTCAAGTATAAAATATTAAACAACGAAGATGGGACCCATTTTAGCCAGTTTATTTCAGGAAAAGTTAAGAAAAATTTAAGAAAATCTCAGGCTCAATTTCGGGAAAAGGTACGAAAATTGAGGCTCAGGCAAAATGACGGGTTTTTTTAATATAAAAACGTGTATTCGACAGTCCAAAAAATGTTGAAAAAGACGACGCATAGAATGGTGAATATATATGAATTTTAGCTGTAAGTTACTTAAAATACGCTTGATACAGTGAACGAAAACCAGCTAAAAATACGTGACAGTATTTACAAATTTACTTATTTAGGAAAGGTACACTCGTCTTAACAAGCATCGTACTATAAATAGCATAACATTTCATAATTGTGCCAATTTATTTAAACTCTAATATTTTTATGTCTTACATTGTTAAATCTGACATCTTTGCGAATAAAGTATGTTTGTACGAGAATGTGACCACTAGGGTAAAGGAAATCTATATTCAACATGAACTGAACAAATGATTTCAGAATTCTTGAATTGTTTACATTATCATCTAGGTAATTGTTTTGAATTTATCTAAAAACACATCATGCAACTAATGCCTTTAATTTTCTCCTCCTAGATTATCCTTCCCTTCTTTACTCTGGTTTTCGTTCGCGTCAGCAGTATCCAGCTCCTCCACAGTTTCATTCTGTGAATCTGCAATTTCTTGCTCAGCAGAACTCTACAAGTTCAAAAATACAAAATTATATTAGCCAATAGGCCTTGAAAAATCCCCTGTGCATCTGAGAATTGTTGGAAAACAGTGCGAGTAACATGTAAGAGCCTTGCAATAAAACTTGGTCACTCAAAAGCCCTTTTTATGGCAAACTAAACCTTCTACTATTCGATAGGCAACTTATGAGTTTTGTCATTAATCTAGTAATGTGTCATCCTAGCAATATATATCGGAACAGTCAACCAGGGAACAAGAATTTTGAAGGTAGTCACTTTGTAAATCTCTATAACACGAACAAGACAC
>WIPJ01001378.1:522577-552646 GCA_018155075.1 Cassiopea andromeda
CTTTATATATAAATATATATATATAAATATATATTTATATAAACACACACACACACATCTATATCCCGTTATAAAAGTATGTAGAGCACATTACTAAAACGCAGTACTTTCGTTAATACTTTCTTTTGTGGCATGGTTTGGACCTCATGACTGGAAAACAATGTTCTTCCTTGAAAGAGTAAAAGGGGGCGTACCATCTCAAGTAATGCTAACTGTTGAGGTAGAAGAGATAGATAGTAATTCTAAGAGATTTGGAGACTCATTGACTGGGATGTAGTGGGGATGTGGGTGAAAAAATTTTGTTCAGCAAATCAACTGGTTCAAAACCAAGGATGTGAGCTAATTTTTCGATAGTCTTCAACACTTCGGGCATTTTTTGTGCAAAGTCTTTGTTTTCCTGGTCTATCACTCCAGCAGCCTCCAAGGCAGCATCAATGCCATTCAGTGAGCTTGAGTTAACATTTGCGGTGGAACCGTTTCCATGATGACTCACAGTGGCAGAAGTGCTGCTCATTGCATTAACCAAAATTTCCCGGACAGCATTTACGTTACTAGGTGAAGCTAACATCTGGCAAACTTGCAAAATATTAGCCAAAGCTTGCTCATGCGATGAATTAGCAACTATCTGCTGTGGTAAATGAATGCTTGATAACGTCAGAGTAGACGGTGAAGACATTTCCTGTAAGACAGTTGATGTAGAAACAACTGGCGAAGCGGGAAAAGTTCGCGGTAAAACTTGCTGTAGAGTTTGAACGTTCAGTGGGGATGCTTGACTTAATACATTTTGTGAAGTTTGATGAGTGTATATAGGAGATAGTGCCGCATATTGAGCGTGGGAAAAGTCAGGTGACGCTTGTGTAGCCAATGGCATCGTCGTTGGCGATTGCTGGGAATTAGAAGCTTGAAGACGGGGTTGCACAGACAAAACACTTGTTTGTTGCTCCGATTCAGAGGGGCTACTCCCACAGATAGTTTGATTGAAATTTACATTACCATTGGGATATGAAATCTCCGGGCTGGAGTCAGTACTTGAGGGATGCCATTGGTTGTCTTCGTCACTTGCATCTAAACGCAAAGCATCTGTGATGTCAATTTTCCCCTCATCGTTTGACTGCGCAGAGTTGTTGATTTGATATGAAGATGACATGATGTCAAATGCTATGTTTTGAGTCGCTTGCTCCTGCTCTGAAAAACAAAGCAGGTTTTACTAATGTCTTTGTATAATAAAGGACTAATGTAGTAATATAAAAATATATGTTAAATGTAACGAGAACTTTCAAGTTTCTGCTAGACGGAAGTTGATCCTAATAATCAATTAGGCTGCGTTTACACGGGAATTTTGGAACGGCTCTGTATGGAACCGTTCCACGTAGGTACGGATAGGCTTCCCGTTTACACGATGTCTTGGAAATGTTCTGTGCAAAACGGTTTCTTTCCACGTATTCAGGCATGAACAGTTCCAAACTACAGTCTCTCTCCATTCATCAGGATCAAGAAAAATTCTTGAAAACGTTTTTCCACCATACGTTTGTCCTTCGAGGCATTACCCAAAATTTTCTTCGCGAGCAAATTTATTCACTTATCGTCAGCTATCGTCAGTCGAATTTGCTATTGCCTCGTTTCTAAGCGTACCTTGTGAGAACCGTTCTGGGTGTTTACACGAGAACTTTAAGCTCGATTCAAAACGGGAGGTACTCTCTAGGTTGGGTATGGCTAGCAGATCTGCTTGGAACGGTTCCATCAGTTCCCGTGTAAACACGAGGCCTTTTCTTACCTTTTGGTACGGTTCCATTTGGAACTATTCCCGTGCAAACGAGGCTTTAATCAAAGTAATCACTTTGTCATACGACCACAATGCATTGGCATAGAGTATTTAAGTGATGACGTAACAAAAATATATTTAAAAAATTTTTAAGGTTTAACTATATGAACTGAAAGTGCACTATAAAACAGACCTGTTTACTATAAAAAAAGTAAAGGTAGTCCCGTATACTTTCGTACGTAGGGGAGTGCCTGTTAGAGAGGACACTTATGCTGAGCCATCGGCAAGTGAGGTAGGGTGGCCAGTTCCTTTCCTCGCCGCCTTCATCTCCCTAGTGTTGCCACTGGGTACCCATTTGCTGCTGGGTGAACAGCGAGCGAGCATTCAGTCAAGGCATCAAGTCGGACTCGAACCATAGACCTTCCGCATGGGAGGCATGCGCTCTAACCACTATGCTACCTCTCTCATCTGTTTACTATATTGTAGTAAAATAGCTTGGAGATACAATAAAATATGTCCATTGGAGGCAGGAGGTTTGCCACACAAACGACTGTATTTTTGACTCAATTACAAACGTTTGGAACACGACTGAAAAAATACAGTTATTCAATAGGAAGTAAAATAGTATTGAATTGTCTATATCTCTGTCCTTATTTGTTAGAAACGGTCACAATTTCGCTATAGTCGCTATTCTGAATTGCTTTTTCAGAGTTTGAAGTCAAACTCGCAAAAATCCTAAAAATAGATATTATATGACGTCACACCTAAACACTATATTACCAAATGAAGACGAATTACTCATCAACTCGTTCAAAAAGAAAAATTCGCTCAAACAATGTCTATCGGAATACAATAAAATGTGTAAGAATTATGTAAGAAGTATACAATAACAATATAAAAAAATAAATACGAATTATGAGAATGACCATAAAATTTCTAGGTTTACCTAAAGCTGCTGAATCCAGTATATTCTGGAACTCGTCAGGCTGGAAGACATTATAATTAGTATTTGCATCGTTTGCAAAACTAGCTCCAGGTTCAGCTTTGATGGCTGTATCGCTTCCACTTGCATCACCAAGCCTTGAGATCTTACTTTCTTTGGGCCTAAACACAGATGATAACGGGACAAAAGCTGTCGATTTTTCATTTGACTGAAGTTTTGTGTCTTCCTCCATTGGTTCGTTTTTTCCTTTCTTGCGCCTGGTTTTCCGATCCTTTCGATTTCGTACTAGGAATCGCTTCAGCTGAAAGTATTGAAAGTTAATAATTGTGAACTTAAGTCTGAAACAGTAAAGTAAACATTGCACGAAACATAAAGAGAAGTAGTAAATAAGATTGATTACATACTGGCCTACTTTTGCCAAAATTCGAGACAAAGGTGTTGCGAAGGGCCGCAGCGGAGGACTAAAATGGGCACTGCCGTTCGTATTTAGTATGCATGCGTTGCATCTTATTCCGTTGTTGTTGTTGTTGTGATTACAGAGTTGGAGGCAGCCAGAAAATCTTCTATTGTTCTTCCAGAGCAAATAGCTTAAAGTAAATAGACTTCTGTCCACCTGGAGCTGTCCAGTTGGGAAGCTACAGCCTTAATGTTGAAATTTACCTAAGCATTGATTCAGCGTTGAATATAGTATAATTCTGCTGTAAAAAGCTTATATTTTGATTAAGGACAATTACAGCAAAAATTCACATGAAGTCCTTTCTAATCTCAAGCTCGCCCAGTGTACAACAGATGGATAAATTGTTGCAAACATTCAACGAATGGTAGAGTTGCATAGTAAACTCTTTTAGAACATATAATTCATAGTTAGATGTAATTCCTCGAAATCCTCGTAAATCCCCAAATAAGCCCCCCTGGTGACGTTTTTACTGTTTTGAATTTTGCATAGGGCTTATTCGAGGGGGGAGCTGATTTGAGGGAGGGATAAAATACTTTTCTGGCTTTTGGTGATATTCTATTCGAAATTTTCATATTAAAAGAGATTTATTTGATGCTACAAATCCAAGCATAAAATGTTTTTTAATGAAGATACGACTTTTCGTTAATTGGTGGCTGCTTTTTCTTTCGTTGCTCTATAATACATTCAGGGTGGCAAACAGTGAAATGAAATTCTTTTCTAGGGGATTTTCTGCCAAATTTTAGGGGTTCTCCAGGGTATTCTTGACTATGCTTTTGAAAAATAAAATAATCACATATAGATCTTCTGCCTATACCCATGGAAAAAATTTTCAGCGTACGAAAATTCTTGAGCAGTTGACATGTGAAACTGGGTATATTGAGATTTCTGCCGTTACTGGCATCCTTTGGTGTTGCACAAGCATATTTTTCGACGCAAAAAATTTTTCCTTGTCGCACTTTCGGCGTGCAGTCTACATGGAATGCACCCTCGCTAAAGGAACATGTGATACATATCAGCACATATAACAATATCGACGTTGCATTTCCTATATAAATTAGAACGGGTTTCTGAAAAGCCATCATGGCTCTACTAGGCCTAAGTGATGCTTAACATCAAATTTACCTTGCTGGATGTGAAAGTTTGAAGATCAAAATGAGGCTGAATAAAAAGAGTAGATATATACCGTTTTATCAGCGAGATCATGTGGTGATTTGCCGTCATTGTTTTTTATGTATATATCTGCACCCTTGTCCAATAGAAGACGTGCAAGTTCACGGTCATCTGCACTTGTTATGAAATGCAAAGGAGTATCACCATATTTTGTCTGTGCTTTAACATCAGCTCCATAATCATCCAGCAGCATCTTAGTCATTGCCTCATTCCTCTTTTGCACAGCGCAGTGCAAAGGTGTTTCACCAGTTTTCTCATTCTAAAACCAGAGTATCATTTTGATGTTTCCATGATTGCACAAATCATTTAAATCTTCTATTTCTATTTCAAATTTTACTTAATTTGCAAATTTTGCATACCTAAGCATGACAAGGCCATAGAC
Source organism: Cassiopea andromeda (assembly GCA_018155075.1). Classification (NCBI taxonomy): domain Eukaryota; kingdom Metazoa; phylum Cnidaria; class Scyphozoa; order Rhizostomeae; family Cassiopeidae; genus Cassiopea; species Cassiopea andromeda. The sequence goes on from WIPJ01001378.1 coordinate 527,292, forward strand.
TATGATTAACAATTTTCCTCATGCCTCCAGGATACAGATTTAGCAAGATCTTCAAATACTCATATTCTGGATCACATGGACATAGAAATTTGCAAAATTTTTGATATCATAGCATGTAGGAGGGATGCTATAGGGGAAAGAATGATGTGAAATTTCCTAATCAGCAACCATACATTTGACAACCCAAAAATTTTTTCTCACCCTGGAGTATGCTACACAGCATTACCAAAAATTATGAATTCCATTGGAACAAGCAACAGATAGGATTCACAGAGAAAAAGTTATGGAGAAGACAAATAATAACTCTCTAAGTGATTTTACAAGATGCACTAGGAGTTATTGGTATTATTAGATCATCTAAGGAAATGACTAAATAAATGAATTCTGCAGCGAGTAAAGTATGGAACAGCTCAGATTATGGAGCAGCTCAGTAATAGCTCTTCAGTTGAAATGTCTATGCAAAAGATCTTTCTATCTTTGAGCAATAAAATTCTATTCTTGCATACCTTAAATATTAAACCTTTTATTGAGTCTTACAAAGCACAACATCTTGTTCAATATCAAAATATCTAAAAATTTCATGAAATTACCTCTAAATCAACACCAACACCTTTTTCAAGTAGATGTTTAAATGCTTCAAAGTTTTCATTTTCAATTGCTATATGAAGTGCTGATTTTCCAGAATTGCACCGTATATCAAGGGTTCCAGGACTTGCATTGGATGTAATAGCCTTTAGGTGATTGTTCTTGCCACGATTTGTGACTAAATGAAATGAGGTTTCACCGTCATGATTTTGTACAGCTGGATTTGCACCAAGTCTAATCAATTCATCAAAAATCTTGTCCTTGTCTGAGATGATGGCCAAATGCAGTGATGTCTTTAGAAATGGAAAAAACATAAAACTCAAAGAATAAATTCAGAAAAAACATAAACATGCATTTATAAACAACATAGCTGTGTCTGAAAACTCACTTCTATGATTTAACTCTATGAACTTCCACCATTAAATGCTAATGAACTTGTTTTAAATTAAGAAACACACAACACTACAAATGCCAGGTAAAAGAAGCACAAGTGTTTTGTAAATCAATAAAATTTTGATTGTATAGATCTTACATTGCTACTTAGGTGTATAAAATTGGACAGTGTCCAACTCACTAGGTAAAACTTTGTTATCTGATCAATGTTCATAACCAAGAAGAATATGAATTTCTTGAATTTGTTTTATTAGAAAGAACCTTGCTGCAACAAAGGAATTTCAAACCTGGCCTAAATTGTTTTGTGCATCAATCAATTGCCCCAATTCCTCTTCAGTGCAATTAGAAAGCACATTACACACACGTTGCTCAATAACTGCATCAGCAACAATCAGCATATGCAGCTGTCTAAAAGTGCAAAAAAAGAAAATGAATCAAATGAAACAAAAAATAACAAAAAGAACAGGCATCAAATGAACCAAGGACTAAAATAGCACAGCTGGACTGTTGGGGGCTCAGTTCCCCAAATTCATTGAATTGGTTGAAAACAAGAGCATAGATGAACCCTTACTTTGTTGTAAAAGGCTATCTTAAATTCAAAAAGCTGTTGAGAAATTGTTAGTTCACAAGATATAGGGCACCGCATTGAAAGTCCGTTGCATGACTGGATGACATTGTAATTATCTTAAAAAACTAGGTGAACTAACTTTTTCATAAAAGTGTGTGCAAGAAAAGAGCCCCCCTAGCTATCAACTTGTTTCTACACCCCTGGGCAGATTGTATACTAATATGAGTTTATTAGTTTGAAATTACTTACGAATCTCCGTCAGGATCTCTAAAAAATGGGTCGAGCTTAACATCTCCCATTTGGTCTCCTTGTAACATATGAAATTGATTAAATTCGCATATAAAATACCAGAATTGAGGAAAATCACTATATTATCCTACACGTCTGAATTTAAGTCCAAATGTCTAAATGAACAAGAAGGTTGCATTTATATGGAGCCAAGGGAAAGAACTACGGCCATTATTAATTCAGCGGCAAAAAAATCCCTTGGCATACTGGCTGTCCGCCGGTGGGAGTCCCCTCGGCCAAACTGCAAAAATGATATTGCCTATTTATGACTCATGAACTTACACTTTAGTGTGTGCATGGTCGATGAATTGTAAGTCATATGAAATTAGGGCAATAACACAGAAGCTCTTGCTAGATTCTAAATTTGTTGAGCAGTTCTCACTACATACCATCATCTTCACTAAATAAGTGAAATAGGCCATCTTTGTTTAAAATAATCCGCAATTCTTCAATGAACATATTGATTTCACATGAAAATATTCCACATTATTCAGTCATTGCTACGCTGGACATAGCATCTTCTACATCTTTCTTCAACAGAAGTGTTGGTTCAACTATTTTGCTTTTAGAAACCATGAAAATTACGCACTCCATAACACTCAAATGGGAATCGAAAATCGGAAATACCCGCTATTCATCTCCTCCACAGAGGAAGCTAACATGTCCTCTCAACACTTTACGTAAGTAAGTGCAAGACAAGAAAATTTATGTTGGAGCTACTTTTGTAAACACGACTGTTGAGTTTTGTGGAAAACGGCAATAAATCATTGTATTTTTAGATGGCAATTGTGCTGCAATAACGCCAGTGAGCATCGCTGGCATCGCATACTCATAGCTAGGCTGGTAGCATCGCTTCTTTCGGGTTGGGGGAAGAACCTAGTGGAACAATTGTTAGAGAGAACTTGAAAAGACAACAAGGATCTTAGTTAGCTATATATCATTTCTAGCAGCAGTAACTTCAATGGCTGTTAATACTTTAGTAAATTGTATTCGGCTGATGATTTTATGTTATTACTGTGAAGATTCAATATGCCGTGTCAGGCATGGGGATCTGAATGAACTTAACAAATTTTTGCAGGTGGAATTTGAGCTCAAACTCGTTAGAGCTTGTTAGGTTATTCCCATGACATCATTATACGTCTAAAAATAATAATTAACACAATGAATTGTGATTCATATTATTCTTCAACAATATGAGAGATTAGCGACATATTCCTGCACGAAAACATGGCGATTGCACGGGGAAAATTCTACTACCATCTTTGCAAAAAGATGTCTATTACATTTGCTGTCTCTGAGCTACTCAGTAGCGCATTTAAGAGCGTTACATGCAAAAGAAACGTTAATTTGTACAGTTAAGCTTCGTAGCAAAACTCCAGCTTTCTGCAAAAGTCCTTTTGCATCGATGAATGTTTAGGCAAATTGAAAAAGACCCACAAGAGGTGAAAAAAAAACAGAAGAGATGCCACAACTGAGGAGCATTGTAAATCATTTTTCATAAAGCTGCGAAGTATCTTTTAACAGTTCAATGTTTTAGCTTGATTTTTCATTATGGTTGTGAATTGGGCGTTCCTTTTCAAAAAATATAGCTGCCTGTATATGTATATCGTCATTTCAATGACATTCGTTGATTAAGTGTTAATGCTTTTTGTTGCGTAGTGCTTGTTTAAAATTGGTCTTAGTCAAAATTATCACTTGTTGGTGTTTTCCATTAGGCGTCAGGCACACCACTCGAGTCATAATGGCAGCGACTGCACTTTGTCAGCTATACCGGTCAAAGTCCATTTGACAATTCTTAAACTGGTACGTAAAGAACAAGAAATGTCCCTCACTTGTTCATGCACATGCTTTGGGCTTTCCAATAGATGCTATCAAGATAGCCTGATCCATAAATTAATACCTATGCACACACTATTTTCCTAAGAATAACTAATTCTTCGCTCAGCCTCAATATTCTTAAGTTATTCCGTTTTGAGCCCTAGAGGATTTTGGAATTACTTTTAAATATGGAACGTGTAACTACGTCTGAACATCAAAGGATTATATTCAAATCTTTATTGATATCTTACTTTATCATACAGGAAAATAAAAGTGAAACAGAAAAACAAATATTGTAACGATAGTGGAAAAAGTTAATCTGCAAGCTGCATTATAGCTCGAATGCACAAACATTCTACGTCTTGATGAAGTTTGAGCCTTGCATTATCCTTAAGTTTCGGCGCTTCTGAGCCTGAATAGTCCTAAACTTTATTTTTGTAATCAAAAAAAGTATATATTGAATAAATACAGGAAAGATGAAAGTGGCAAGGAAGAGATCTGGACACGCTGCCTCAAGTTGCCGATGGCTCAAGATGACTATCCCCTTCAACAGGCAATCTCCAAAGCATGAATCACAAAAGGAGACTACGAACCTTCAGCCCTCTCAATTACAAAAAAATACGCTCTACTTTCTTGCCGTCTTGAGGTAAAGACAGCAGTATATTTGTGCGACTTTCTGCGGCTAAAGGACACAATTCCGGGACGAAGTTCTCTCCAGGGAACTAAATGTCGCACAAGGCATCTCTTAAAACAGTGGCTAGTACAGCAAGTGGCCCATTGTCTGCCCTACCACTCATCAATAAAATATTTGGCTTGGTCCACTAGTATTTGCCCCTTTGAACTCCATGCATGTAACAACAAAACGCCATGAAATGTTCCTTTTTCTTTGCTGTAGCATTTTGATAAAACAACTCTGTATAAAGAATGACCCCTTACGAGCTTGTGTCCCACCAATCAAAAACTCTTCAAAGACGCTCCGATGTCACAAATTGAAATTTGGTCACAGCGTTACTGCTTTGACATACATTGCTCTCACCTTATATTTAAAGTAAATCTTTCCTTGTCAAAAGAAGCGTCAGAACTAAAGAAAAATGCCATATTGGAAAAAGAAAGCCCACAAGTAAGGATAACGACAAAAAGAGGAATAATTGCCTTTCTAAAATGAGAATAAACATCTTACAGGATGAAGTCATTTCTCAAAATTAAAATATTATGACAACAGATAATATACTATGGATACGTATAGAGAACGATTGCTTCTATATCACCACTGGACGCACACATCAGTAACGAAAGTTTGGGGAGAGTCCCTAGCATTGAAATACCACATGTGGAAAGTAAACAGTGAATGCGCAATAGGCCATGAATTATTGATGAGAACATATTGTGCATAAAAAACAGCTAGGTAAGCAGAAATTTATAGTTCAAAAAGGAGCTTTATAGTTCACACCAGAACTTAAACTTCACAACATACTGTAAAGTAAAATTTTCAACAAAATCCACAACTGCAATCATTCCCCCATAGTTTGAAATGGATTCTGAAGTTGAGATTTATTGCAGTTTAGCCTCTCTAGTCAGTGACGTGCCAAAGGGTTTTTGAGTTGAGTGGGGTAAAGTAAAATGCTAGGAGAAAAGCTCTTGCTTTTCACGGTCTTCGCTGCTGCGTTTGCGTGTCAAACAGAGCCATTTTTGTAGGAAAACCGAAAGCTGACTATACACTGAACAATAAGCATTTAGTTACTCAAAGGAGGCAACTTATCGTTGCCATACAACCAAGCACCATAAACCCTCTTGATATAATTAATTTATACATAATATAAGCACAACGACATACATTGATATCTACATTCATGTCTACAATAGACCCGAAATGTTCAACCATTCATTACACATCTTGTGTTTAAAAGAATAGCGTCATTAAAACATCCACGGTGGGATAATTAATTCAGGTTATTACAATAGACTTGTGTGACTCTCGCAATGCAGTTTAGACACAAGGAATGCTTGAAATCGAAAATTTTTAATTTATCGCTGAACAAAGACTGAATTAATTCAAAAATCTACAAGTCAAGTTGTCCCAGACTTAACCAATCATGACAGGAATATCAACCCGTTTATCAACAGCACTGAATCAGTAACTAATCAGCTTACCAAATAATGTGCAAATAAATCATCAAAGGATTACAAATCAATGCTAATATGATTGGCAATCACTCATAACATGATCAGCAATCACTCATAACATGATCAGCAATCACTTGCAGCATGACTAGCAATCATTTGTAACATAATTAGCAATGAATGCCTATAGGATTAGCAATCATTGCCCAAATGATTGAGAATCAACAAGTGAATCATGCAATCAGAAAGAGCTTCTTCTCTCAAAAAGAAGCTGTTTCATTAGTCAGATCCACAAAAAAGCATAATGATTGAAACCACCAAGAAAAGAAACAAAAAAAATCCAAAAAAAGAAACAGAAAAAAATTTTGGATTTCTATGATTTTCATGGGATCAAGCATTCCTTGATTCTAAAATGCTTTATCATTTAGCTGCAATGTGAGAATCTATCCTCATCCACCTCCACTTGGCCCTAAAACAAAAACAATATAATGTAGTCTCCCAAAAAATATTTTTCTAAGTAAAACTTCAGTAAAAAAGCAAGAATTGGCATAGGACTAAACCTAGCTTTGTAGTTTGAAAGTATAATAGGTAGAAATGAAGATGAAAAAATCTCTACCTATTAAGTGACTATGTAAAGAACATGTTTCCCTTTTAAAGGAAAACCAACATTGTGCTTGAGCCTCAGTTTTCCTAACTTTTCCAGAAATCGAGCCTGAGACTTTCGTAAAATGTTCTTAACTTTTGCTGAAATCAAATGACTAAAATGGGTTACACTTTCTTTGCTTATTTTGTATAATCAACCTTGAATTCCATCTTTATCATTTGGAATTTAATAATGATGTAATATTAATTTTTGGCCAAAAAAACACTTGATTTTGGAAATTGAGCCTCATGATTTTCTTAAGATTTTCTTTACACTTTGCCCATTTGAGCTGCATTTTCTTATAATTTTTTTTATCACAGCACGAAAGTGTCAACATTCTTTTGAATACTTAAAAGCTGTCAAAAGAATGTTGCCAATTTTTCATGCTGTGGTAAAGTTCTGTAGTACCAACAGACTATTCAATTTTTTTATAAAATAAATGTATTGAAAAAACTAAAAGTAAGGTTGTGATGTGGAAAATTTTAACAATATGCAGCCCAAATCCATTGTCATGATAATTGCTTATTTATTGAGCATGCAATAAATGAGGATTGTCACATGTTAATAAGGACTGTCACAAAAATATAAGCTAGACTCAGAGACCCAATAATGTGGACCATATGGATAAATGAGAGTGAAAATGATGGCTTCATAGACAGAGGAGAAGCAGATACATAAAAATGCTATTTTGCAAGAAACATAAATGCTCAAAATTTTCACTTTGATTATGAGATGTTGAGGTGAACTGGGAAAAGCCCAATAGCATGCAAAACACAGTAGTTAACTTAACATGAATGTTACTCACCTCCACGTGAAGGTGGTTTGTAGTTTGATCCACTCCTATGACCCATGAGTGGATTATAGTCTGTAAAAGATAATGTAAATAAAAGATACTGTTGCTTTGCCATTTCCAACTCTGTTTATGCCTTTTAAAGTAGACTACAATCAATGATTTGTGATAATAATTAAATCAATATTTATGTCTACTCTGTTGTTATGAAACAGGGTGTGATGAGAGCCCCCTTTTCCAAATTTTGTGCAATTATTATTGCATGAGCTCATGCAATGAACTAAAATTTGTCAAATTATTTGAAACAAAATTAGTAGCAGGCAGCCCCAAATTCAAGATGAAAATATACAAACCATTTGGCCTTAGGACTCTTTTTGGCTTTGGCTTTACAGTTCTTGGTAGTTCTGGTTTTGAATCATCCTAAAAATATATCATTGAGCTATAAAATGATTTCGTCAAAATATCAATCAATCAATCAACGATTACTGAATCAATCAGTCATTATCTGCTCAGGTGAAATCAATGGATTCAGGAAATTAGGCACCAAACTATAAGCTTTTAAAAATAATTTGGTAAATGTGAAGGCAAAAAATGTGATACAGATCAAGCATCATGAAAATTCACCTGGGGTCTTTTTGATTTCAACCTGTAGCCTTTACCTAATTGATGTCTATCCCAGTCCTCAATCCTCTCCCTTCTTTTCTCAGCTTCATGCTGTGAAAACAATATAAATTTGAAAACTATAAACACTTTCTATGAACATGCTTTGGAAAAAACATGCTTATGCTATTGAAAATGATATCCTTGTCAATAGAAGACCTATGTAGTTAGCTATATTGATTATAACAAAATAATTTTCGATAGCAATATAACTCATTGAACTTTAGTGAAATTTAAAGCAGTGAAGTTTGCAATAGGATGCTACACTATGCATTGCCTGTGCATACAACAATAACTTCATTCTTGTGGATGGATCTGCCACCCTTCATACTTGCTGTATACCTGCTCTACTCCAGCAGAATGAATGTTCATCATAAAGTCAGCACACCTAATTTCATGTGTGTAACTGATTAGAATGTATTAAACAACACATTACCTACTTGCAACTTGGCATGATTTTTCAGTGCATTCATGGACTAATTTCATCAAACAATTTAAGAATTGTTTCATGAAAATAGTCAGAATTGTTTCATGATATTTATGCAGCTTGGCCTATTTTGTACTTACCATTTGCATTGTATTCTAAGTACATGCTTTGGAAAATGCAACCTGATAACAAGTTGAAGAACAAGGGCCATGACAAGAATCATAGTCAATTTCAGTCGACATTTTCAAGGGTAGCGTCTGATTCATAGATGACAATTTAAACTGAAATTGACAATGATTCTTGTCATGGCCCTTGTTCTTCAACTGATAATAAACTGACTTTATTGCATTGAGAAATTTTGGAAAATATATATATATATATATATATCTATATATATCCCATATACTAATAGCATTAATGCAAGTAAATAACAAATACAACATTATACTGTTTTTTCTCTTTACTAATATGATATTGTGTACTATATTGTAATATTAGGTCAAAAACTAATACCTTGGTGCTGATTTTGATTAGATATCTTTGCACAATAAATCTGCACATTGTAAACTAATAGTAAGCCAACAAATTAATGTAAAACAGTAACAAGCTAATGATAACATAATAATCAGATGCAAAAAAGTGAAGTTTAAGGCAAAACACATACCTGCAGCTTCTTTTCTTTCATCTTTTGAGCATCACGGCTGACTTTTTCCTGCATTAATTGCCGTGATCTTTCCATCATCTCTTGTTGTATGAATATCTGATTTGGATCTACATAGAAAAGAATTGAAAAGCAATAAACCTGTGATATCTAAATAAGTTAATTTCTCACTGCCCAAAAACAAAATCACAGGATATATTTTGCATGAAACATAATTACTTTTCTGATCTCCTGATGTGTAATGGTATAAATCATATCAAAGTTCTTTTCGTTAAAAGTACCAATAACCAAAAAAGAACTCACCATCAGTTTTCTTACTGGAATAATCCTGAAGCTGGTTTATCCATTTGTTAATAAATGGTTTTAATTTCGTTACTAGGTATACTGCCAAAATTGATCCAATAAGAATAAACCATCCATAATTCTCAAAAAAATGTAAGACTGAAAGGAAAAGAAATGATATTGGAAATCTGCAGCACATCAAAATGTATATCAAAAGGCATGGAGGAGGTACAAAAGTGCATTAGCGCCAAGGTAGCATATGAATCTACACATCAAGGACCATTGAATACTTGATTGAGGCATACGATTCTGCAATGACTGGAACATTGAGAAACAAGGCCAGACAAAAAAGAAGTTTCGTTTCTAAAACCTTCAATAATATTGCCATTAAGAGAATAAGTTTGACCTGCAAAGCATAATTTCGTTAGCGTCTCTGGTGTCGTATTTTCTAACTTCTGAGAGGGCTCTTCCCCTCCAAACATATTTTCATCCATTTTGAGATATACTCAACGCTGCTGCTGAGTCATAGTCTATTTTGCTCTATGGCTTTGCTACGTTTGAAGTTCTCTACTTTTGGATTTGTCTCGCATTTGAAACTTGCAAATGAGGCTCTTGCTTCCTTAGAAACAACGCAGAGGAAGACTATTGGACTAAAATGGCGGGTTAAAGATCAAGTTACTGCACAGCACAACCAAGGCGGTATTTTTGAAAACAACTAATTGAAATGGCAAGTAATACAGGCTTCACAGCTACATCCCCCATATTAGCCAAGGTACAAACTATAATTTTAATTTATTGTCAGTTCGTAATAGTTTTGCACAATTCCGCTTGTATTGTTTACTTTGTCTACTTCTTCGTCGTGGCGCGTTGTTACGACTTTCGGTTGTTGGAGGACTAGATAGCTATTTCCTGAAGTTAATTTAATAGCTGTTTGCCTATAGGCAAACACTGAAACAGGTATTAGTATAACTAGGCTACTAGATAAAATTGATATTGACCTTGACATGTTCACCTTCGCCATATTGTAGATAGATGTTATTTAGGCAGGTCGTTTAGGAAGTACAAATGGAGAGACGAGTTTCGATGTTATTATGGATGCATGAAATATGGAATGACCCCTGAAATTGATACATGGCCATATATTCTGTACTTTTTTGTTTTACGAATACACCTTGCAGCAGTCTAGGAAGCATGAGAAGGAGGCGGGGGCAAATGCACTAAACTTGTAATGGGGAAGGGGAGGGAATAACTTCATATACTACACAAGCAATTAAAGCTGGAAACTCTGTACAATCTATTTTGAGCACTACTGTATTTTGCTCTAGGATGGTTTTCCAGGCTTTGTTATAAGCTTAAATACTGCACATGCGGTAGTTAGCACGCGCGAATGATTTTACGCGTGCGATCGCATTACTAAGAAAGGCTTTACATTTTCATTCCTTTTTATAATATTCAATGTTCAGAATCTTCAAGTAAACAATGGTTAATAGGTCCTAATTGGTCACACTTGGAGCCAATTAGATGCATCCCATCACATGTAACCGCATCTGGCTATATATTTAGGGTAGCCTTTCGGTCACTATCCGGCGTTTCATACTCTGACGAGTGTCGGACAAAAAAGCGTTCAGTATGTCAAAAGAATGTTGCCGCTTTTTCGTGCTGTATTCAACATTCCATTAACTTAAGGCAACACAATACATGGAGTACTATACAAAACTACAATTAATACTTTACGTTTGTAACATGATCTTCTCTACATGAATGTTTATCTAAGTACGTAGCATTCTAATCTTCATATGTAACATTTTCTATTTTACATACGCACGTTAAGATCAAATCAAGAAACAAAGAAAAGAAATGTACGTTGTAGCAAAGATAACATCAATAAAACTGGTTCAAACGAGGAAACTACCAAAGTGTAAACGACAGACGTAAAGGCAATTCTTCATCGTGAGACTGAAGGATGCTCCTGAAAGTCTGACACTAGTGATGATTGTGGTCAACGTACTAGGGTGTAGAGTATGAAGATAATCTAAATGCCATTACCTTTCCAAATGGAAAAATCGGAATTTGAAGTTACAAAAAGCGGTGAAGAACATTATTGTACGAGTGCGCAATTTGATTTGCGCATGTGTGGGAGCGTGCACATGCGATCGCACGCGCTAAATGACAAGGCCTGGATTTTAATTTGAACAGAATTTTAATTTGCAAATTAGATGTGCTTAAATCCTACGTAATTTAATTGAAGATAATATGGCGCAGTATATTTCAACATAATTTAACATTGTGATATATAATATAGTATTATATATTATAATGTAACATTACTTAGTACAGTGTAATTTAATTGTTATATGATAATTTTATCAAATTATGGTTTAGCTTTTGAGTACTCAGTGAATACCAAGGTTTCTATGGGTTTTGGAAAGGTATGCAAATTGATAATACAATTTTCCAGGACCTGGAAAGTTTTTGGAAGAAGAGAGGTTTTCAAAATGGTTTTGTTAAAGTTTTGGATTTTTGGTTGGGAAAATTCTAAGATATAATAAAATGGATATAACTTAGTGTTGTACTAAACACCATATCTGTTGTGTTTGTTCATTTTTTTATTTATAATATGGAGTATTATCTACCAAAAATAATGTATTGTTAAAACTAATGTTTGTCTATTTTTATGGGGCTTCAAAATTCACAAGGAATTGTTTCATGGTTTTGGAAATTTGGTAACTTGACTTTGGAAAAGTGCTCCAGGCCTGGAATGTTCCCCTCATCCTGATTTTTATTTGTTTATATTTCTGTAGATTCTCAAAGATGGTCATGTAAATCCATCACCAGACAAACCAATTAATACCAAGGAGTTTCAGGGAGAAGATGATTCATCAGATTATGGAAGCCAGGTGCTGAATTTTGGTTGCTTGCATTGCTCTGCATATTAATTTACTGTACAACTAGTTCATATATCACAGTTTGAGTTGCAGAAGTTTTTCTTGAGTGGCTAACTAGCTGTCTGCTATTTATAGCAAGCATTACCAGATGTACAGTAGTGCCTAAATGCTTATTGGATAACCATCTGCTGTTACTTGTGGGCTTGATGTAGCATTATTGAGTAAAGTGTTGAAAGGAGATGACCAGTTTTCCTTTCTCGCAACCATAAAGGGTTTAGGTAAAAGTCATTTTATGGAATTCTCATGGAATTCATTCTGTTTATTACTAAGTATGTTAATTGCTTACTTTGAAATAATCCAATTTTTGACTTCATTTTTGTGTATTTTTTCCTTATCATTATCAGATTTTCATTTCTTTTTGTATTTTATTATCTTGAAGAGTTTTTACTATTTTGGATCTCATTTCAGATGAGACAATCCTCAAGTACAATTTCTGATCATGGACAAAATTTTGACATAGGAGAGCTAATAAATAAACTAGCAAACAGCCCAAGAAAAGCAGATGGCTCTCCCAAAAGAAATGAAAACAGTGAGATGAATTCAACTTTACCTTTGTTTTTTGTAGCAATAATGAAAGTCCTTATTTTCATTTTAAAATGACTGCAGCATTGGTGATTTCTGGAAATTTTAACAAGGACGGCTCTAGGCACAACCACGCCCATAGTTTGGGTGTGGCCCAGCTACAGCCACGCCCATGTTTTCAAAGATGGAAACATGATAATTAAGTTTAATACTGTTATAGTATAGCCAACAATAAGATATATCTCAATAGCCATATAGCAGTGCACAATTGATGATAGGACTTTGGAACCAAGGCCAACAAACTCTGGAAAGCCAAGCCAATGCAAGAGTCGTAGGGGGGCTGAGCCCCCCAGAATGAGCAGAAATTTTAACATAGGGGGCTCAGACCCCCTGGGCCCCCCTAGAAATCACCCCAGATGGCAAACAGCCCAAGGAAAGCAGATGGCTCTCCCAAAAGAAATTAAACAGTGAGACGAATTCAAATTTGTGTTTGTCTTTTATAGCAATAATCAAAGTCCTTATTTTACTTTTAAAATGACTGCAGGTGACTGATTTGTGTTTATCCAGTTTGCATTCTGACTTTCTTCATATAGCTGAGTTGATATAAATTTTCTGGTTATCAGGCATCTTTTTGCTTAGCACTTACATGCTTCTTAGGTCATCAACAAGAAGATGGCTTGGAAAGTACTGAAGATTGCCAAACTTGCGTGATAAAGGTATGAAAGTGTTTCCACAGTATTATGCTCTAAGCTAGATTGTCATCAGTCATTTAAGACAGTACTTTGTTGCCTTTTGATATTTTTCTTCAACAAAAGTAGGCTTTTTTCATGCAGGGTATGTGATCTGCAATAGCAATCAATAATTTCGCTTATATGCAAGCTCATACTTGATTTGATAATCACCTTTCCATCATGAGCACCCCTAAATATTTTACGATAGTTGTAGAAGTATCTGCCCCTATAGTTGTCCTGGTCGATTTCAGCTCCGAGAACTGACTAGCCATAAAAACTGCTAATCAAATTTTCGCATTTTTGTCTTTACGATGCTTAGAAAGCGTCTCAACAGTCATCATTCACAAATCAACAATGAATCGAGCTCAAGAGATTTAAATTATAAAGCATTATTATGTAAATTGTCAATAGAGTTTACAAGAGACCACCTGTGCCTCTTTTCTTCGAATCAAAGCTTCTTATGTACTGCATTTTTTCCTGACTTCCACTGTTGCCTGGGGATATTTCTTAATGAATGCTCTATTAGACCAACATGACATGAGATGTTAATTAACTCCAGTCAGTTCAGCAGTCATGTCTGGTTCGAAATGCTAAAGTTTCTGCTTGTTAATTACTTTTCGTGTCTAGGTAAGATAGCAAATTTTTGTAAAGTGTAATGCCAGCTACAATCATTTGATTTTGCAAAAATCAAGACTCTTGTATGAGAACAAGGACGTCTTTTGACTGTTACAACTTTCATGACATTACAAGATGCATAGTTTGCTATTCTAGGAACTTAAAGATGTGCTTAAAACAATGTTTTAAGAATTGTTTAATCGTCCTTTGTAATATTCTCTCCACTTGCAAACCATTGTTCCGTCATTATCAAAGCAGAGAAATATATCATGATGTAGCTGTAGATGTCTTGTTATATAGCATTTTATTATGTTAGATTGTAATTCATAATGTTATATTATAGTTCATTGTGTTATATTATAGTTCATTGTGTTATATTATAGTTCATTGTGTTATATTATAGTTCATTGTGTTATATTATAGTTCATTATGTTATATTATATTTAGCTTTTTAGGCAGTATAGTATTCACTTTGTTTTCATTAGGTATGTTTTCATCTCTAACTTTTACGAGCCCTAAATATTATGTAATAAATGTATTACTCAACTAGGATTTTAAATTTGAAATGCTTTTTAGAACAGCCAATACACCTGGTTTAAGACGGAAGAATACTTTGTCTGTTATTTTTTTTGTTATCCGTCTTCGTTTGTTAAGAAAGTCATAGTTTGCAAGATATGTCTCATCTGGTGTGATTGTTCAACCACATCATGCAACCTAGATGAGATTGCTTATTTAAGACTGTTTTAAACTGTCTTGTTAGGTTAAGGAGTTGCTAGAAAAAGATAATTTGATATCTATTCATCAGAAAAACCTGCAGTTGCTGATCGTTGAAATTTTCAAAACCAAAAGTCGATTTAATCCTCCGTTTAAGATGGAAATTTTTGACGAAAAGGCAGTACCCTTTCAGCTAAGAAGCACGAGTTTTCTAAATCTACCATAAGTGAGAACAACGCATCATGGTACAAATACAGTAAGGCTAATGAGTCAAGGAGCGTGGGCAAAGTTACTAGCAGAAATAAAATCTCCAGCTCTTTGACAGTATTTAAAATAATCTAAAGTCAAAGAAATGCGGAGACTTTTGTTTATGGCTTAGGGTATTTAGATAGGATTAGGGTGAGTGGCCAGGCGGACCAGCCAGTTCCATTAGCTTAACTGAAGTTAAGCATGGCTGTGTACGGTCAGAAACTAGATGGGCGACCTCCAGATGAACAACCAAAACAGCTCACTCCGCCTTCCTTCGGAAGGGACGTTAAACTAGGGGTCCCGTGCCTGGATGCGGCATGCATAGTAGGCCTAAATTAGCTGAAAAAGCTAGGTATAACAGCCTACTCAAAATAAAGTAAACAAAAAATAATAACAACAACAACAACAAAGACTTTGATTTATTGTTTTGTTTTACATTTTTTTAAATCCCGTAAATAGTTGGCCTAAATCTGGTTTATCTTGGTCACTACAAATAACCAACTATAAATTAATGATTTTATTATGTTATTTATTTATAAAGGGAGATGAGGAACAAGAAAATCGGAGTAGCAATATGGCCTGGAAATCTGATTTGCATGGGTTTTATCAGTTGTCCAGAACTAGTGGGTTTCTACATCAATTTCATGACCGTGAACAGGACGATTTGGAAGAAGGCATGCTAAAACACACCTTTGATAAGAATGATAAGTTATATGAGCAGGAACTGCACGGTGAGAAATTTTCTTTTGTAGAGGGTTTTGATAATTCAGAATTGTTCAATGATGAAAGCAATGTGAAGGATGTTACGGATGCAACATTGGCACAGGATGTTCCTTTAGTGTTTATTCAGCCACCAACTCCTTCACATTTATCATCACGTACTACATCAAGTATTGGGTCATCACTATCTGTGACGCCAGAGCCAGATGATAGCGAGGTTGCCTTTCGTAATGAAGAGCCTCGATTAGCGTCTGACGTAGTCGAGCAATCCTCGGAGGGGTCACAAGATGCTCAAATGGAGGTACTGCAGCATGAGAGAAGAGATGGAGAAAGTTGGGTTTTGATCGAAAGTAGACAAAGCAAAAATGAGGGGTTGCAGACAGAGAATGTAGGAGAAGATAAAAACAAAGAAATAGAAGAAGTTGTTGATAGTTATGGGTCTTTGAATCTTGAAGAAGAAATAATTGTGGGTATGGAAAATCATGCAGGAAGACTTCAAGAAGAAATTGAAGACAAGAAGGAGGAAAACTGTATTGAAAAGGAAGATATTGTCATGAGAGAAGAGGAAGAAAATAATGAATTTATTTCAGGTGGTTTAGGAAGAAATGAAGAGGTAGGAAAATGGAGAAGCAATGTAGAGGATAGTAGAGATAATGACATGGGGAGTGTTAATGAAGATAAGTACGGAATGGAATTTGTTATGGATAGGAGGGATGAGGAATATAATGAACATTTTTATTCAAAAGAATATGAAAATGTTCTCATGAAGTTTGAGGAAGGAGAAGAAAATGATGATGCAGAGACGGATAATGACGTTGATGATAATGATGATACAGAGACGGATGATGGCCTTGATGATGCTCTTAACTTTGAAAAAGTAGCAACAGATAAGGACTCTTTTGATGTTGTTGGTTCCCGCAAATTGTCTTGTATACACGAGGCTTTGAATGAAAACGAAAGTGAGGCCACATTGGGTATTTGCAATGACATTACTCATCGAGGAGGTGAGACTGACGACGATGTAACTAGTCTGTGGTATGGCAGAACTCCAGCTTACGACGATCACGATAATAACCCAGTCTATGACGATAATGGAAATGATACTTCTAATTCAGTTGACCATGCAAACAACACTTTACTGACTAGCTGGAGCGAACAGCAAATCAAGAACGAGATTATAGTTACAGATGACTCAGATACAATCACACTTGGACACAGAACAGATTACAGCCCGACAATTACATGGAGAACGAAGTCCGTAGATAAGCATATTGATTCCGTCATTGATAGCATTGTGGATACTGATAGCAATATTTTACAGACCAGCATTGGTTCTGCAACTGATCTGCGCGAAATTCTTGAGAGGTCTTTTCAGGAGGAGTTAGACGGCTTTGAAGATGAGAAGGATAAAGAACATCGGATTGAGGACGGATTAGCTGAAAGTCTCGAACTGACAAGCTTGCAGGGGAGTGGATTACAAAATCTAGAACAAGAGAAGTTTCTAGTGGACAACGTTGATAAGTGTGAAGGTGTAGAGCGATATGATGACACCACCCACTATAAAGAGAAGGACTTTTTGTCTGATAATGATGCCGAAGAAGATGTGACTTCAAAAGACGAGGATCTAGTTGAATCTGGAAAATTTACTGAAGAGGACGATGGTGATGGCGGATCTTCATTCAATGTAGAAAACTTTGAAGATTTTTCGCAGCAACGAGCTATCCCAGGCACCTTTGCAGAAGTTGACGACGCAGAGTTTGTTTCCAGTTGGAAACCAAATGCTGGTCTAATGAAACACGGTAGATTTATGCACAGCATGCCTGATGAGGTTATGATTTGCCTGGAAGATCTGGAAGCGATTTCTTTACTACAGTCGGTGGAGGCTGAAAGAGTACGTATGGATACAGTTAGTGTTATTAGAAGGAAAATTGAAGAAACTTGCCGTGGCATCCCCATTGAGAGGATTCCACCATTCGTATATAGCCAATGGGAGGAGCTCTTGAGATCCCTCGCTGAAAAAGATAATGCACTCTTTAGAGAAATGCAAACAGAATATGAGGATACTTTAATGGATATGAGGTCTGAACTTGATAAATTAACGAAAGAGAACCTGGATTTGTCGAGAATAGCGACAGAAAATAACAGTAGTAAGCTGGAAAATGAGCTGTTAAGAAGGCAGATTGGTGGCCTAGAGGAATTTGTAGCGTCGCTGGAGAAAAGAATCGAAGGTAGAGCAAATGAAAATGCAAAACTTTTGGAAGAAATCGGTGATTTGCGAAGTGCGTCTGCAGTTAAGGAAAATGATTTGAGAGTTTTATTTAAAAATTGTGAAAATGAGTTAAAGGAGGCGAAATCAGAAGCAGAAACGTTAAAGAAACATGCAATGAATCTTGAGAGTGAAATTAAAGTGAAAGAGATTGAGAATCGAAGGATTTTATTAGATAACGAAAAAATGAAAGATGAAATGCAGAACGATTTTGAAAATATGAATTTGAACGTAAGAACTCTGCGAAACAAGCTGATAGATTTGCAAAATGAAAACGATACGTTTAGAACTGCGAATGAGGCTGACCAGACTATCATAAAGCACCTGGAAGGTAAATTGCAAGCTGCAAACGAGGATCTAGCGGAAGTTCGTACCGAGAAGAGTCGTTTGCTAGCCGAGTTAGAAGGTTCAAAAATTAGGGAGGCTGACATGAAAAAGAGACAGTCTGTTTTTGAGAAAGAAAAAGGCGACCTGGAAGTTGAGAAAGATAAAATTTTGGAGAAGTCGCGAAAGCTTCAGGAGGAGAAGTTGATAATTGAGAAAAAGTTAAATGAAAAATTTAGTACTGATATGAGAAATGCTGAGGCTATGCTGCAAGAAATAAAGAGTCTTGAGTCTTCTTTAAATTCTGTTCGAAATGAAAAGTCACACGTAGAAGATAAATACAACAATTTGAAGTTTGAACTGGAAAGAGAGCAACTGATCAAAAATCGAAGAAAAGAGTCCTCAAAAATTTTTACTCCAGAAAAAAAAGAAGGTGGGAGGCGACCAAACGATTTTGAACAAGAAGATGGCAAGCCAATCACAAATTCATTTAATTTATTGGGTCAAAAATATCCGAAGCCTTTTTCAAATAAAAGCTTGTCTTTTGAGGCCTCTGAATCAAGAGCATTGACCCCTTCGGCCACTTTCTTGAGTGGCCCTGAGAACCCAATAGGAATTTCTGGGGGAAATTACTCGCATTTTTCTGTTTTTTCGGGTAGCCCTTCGTCGTTGGTTGAGGTCAATAGCTCTGAAGATTCCTTCTCAACCTTGCAGTCGCAAAGTGCAACCCAAAAGAACTTTGGAAGAAATGTTTTCGTAAATGTTAGTGAGTCAGAAGACTCTTTTGATAGAAAATTAAAACCCGTTTCTCCTTATGAAACTGAATCAACGTTGCAAAGTAAAGTTTTTAGTTCAGCGGCAATACTTCAAGAGTCGGATGGAGAAAGCGTTAATTCGTACTTGGATTTTCCAAGAGACTCTGCTTATTTTCCATCTGTTATGGTTATTGGAAACAGTGCATCGTCTTCTATGGGAAGTGAATCCACTACAAACTCCCAGCATGCACCTCGTCATCCTGGTGGTGAACAGATTAAACATCATGCGTATTCGAGGCTAGCTGAAAGAGAGGATTCTAAGCAGCGATCAAGAAACATGGATTGGAGGCAAGGAAATGTTGATCCTAAGCAGTTCATCGGCAATGTGAAGCACCAAAACGAGGATGAAAATAGCAAATCGAAGTCTTATTCTGCAGAAGACACGAGGTAGGAAGCTTCTCTATTTGTGTTTGTTATTCCTGGCAAAGGAGGGAGACGGGGTGGGTGGGGAGGGATGAGATAAAGTTGCATTTTGTCTCTCGGCTACACGTTTTTTTCACAAGAAATTAGTTTATAAGCAAGCTAGTACTAGACAGCCTAAAATTTAAGAAACTCTTAGAACTGCAGGGAAAGAGCTAAGAAACTTTAGACAAATAGCACATTGAAATCGTTACCTGGTTCAACGTAAAGCCGTACCAAAACAATGTGAATATGACATTGCTTTAGAATTTAACTCGTACTGACGCATTTTGTTTGTTATAGGACACATGGTTTGCTACATTCACGTTCTGCATGCGCTTTCACAGCAAATTAGTTCGCTAAATTAAGAAACTTTTAAGAAACTCTTAGAACTAAAATGTGGCCAAAATTAAGAAACTTTTAATACTAGGCCTTGAGCTAGGTTTCTTAAAAAAAACGTGTAAAGGTACTTAGTAGAGAAATGTAACAAGATTGCAGCAGGCAATTGACATAATCCGTAACCACAAGTTGATGTGATAAAGGATGAAAAATGTTGATAAGATCTCCGAGAATAACAATGCCACACGTTGCTGTCTTTGGGGCAGCTGCTTTAAACTAAACAACGTAAATAAATTAATGTTTGGTTGGTTTGATGTTGGTTTTGTAAACTGTTTACTTATTGAAAATAACATTGTGAAAATTCGAATGACTAGGTTTAGGTAGTAAACCACATGTTGGACGTGTTCTTTTATCGTCAGCTGTGTTCAGCAGCCATCTCAGTAATTCTACGTGAAATGTGATCGAGTATACCTGCTGCATGGGGACAAAGGGGGCCAAATGTGCCCCCTTTGAGTAAAGCTGCTGACCTTCAGTGCAGTGGTGACTTCTAAACATTTTAACAAGGGGGCTCTAGGCACAACCACGCCCACAGTTTGAGTGTGGCTCGGCTACAACCACGCTCATATTTTCAAAGATGGAAACATGATAATTTTGTTTAATACTGATATAGTATAATCAACAATAAGAGATGCGTCAATAACTATATAGCAGTGCACAATTGATCATAACACTTTGGAAGTAAAGCCAATAAACTCTGATAAGCTAAACCAATGCAAGAATTCTAGGGGGCTGAGCCCCCCATAAAAGGAGCAGAAATTTTAGCAAGGGGGACTCCGCCCCCTGAGCTCCCCTATAAATCACCCCTGCCTCTGTGTGTTTTTCCCAGACAGCTAACAAGAATGGCTGTGCTAGTGATTTTATCATCACGAAGCTTCGAGAAAGTATTTCAAAGCACAGGATTATCATGGCATTGTAGTTTTTTATAAGAAACCTTGCCTCTCTCTATCAAACGCTAAAGGGAATTTTAATCAAACACCCAGGGTGAATCAAGGAACGTATAGGGAACTTTTAGTACTAAAATTTAATCATTTGAGTGGAAAAAATATGGACGTTTTGGAACTAGGCCTTGAAGTAAGTTCCTTATGAAACAGACGGGATGTATACCTATAAATGTAGGCTGACATCTTCAGGCTTGCCAAAGTAAGGAATGTGGGTGGTTCCCCATTGCTCCTTCGCCACGTCACTGTTGAAAATGTATAGAATATGCAGTGTTCTTTCACTGTATAACTTTTAGAACTAGTCTTCAGCTGGGCTTCTTATAAAAAACGTGTAATACTTTGATTGCCTGTAAGTTTCTGTTACCTCCGCCATGTTCTTGTGCAGGGTCTCCTCTGTGTAATCTTCTTCTAGACAACTAACATGGCTTGCTGGATTAATAACTTTATCCTAGGGCAGTTGTTCTGTGACTCCTGCACCCCTAGAAATGTTTTGGTCCGACATTTAAGCCTCTACATTATATATTTTGTTCAAGGTTACAGGAGAGTAATAAATAGATCAATTTCCTGTTAGCTAGATGGACGCTTCTTGCAACCTTTGCAACGATGTATCATACACCTAGTTGACAACCCCTATCATTAGGCCTTTGTTTTACCGCTTGAACTGTGTGTTTAATTAGTTGTACATACATTTACTATAATCTTTGCATAAACATTTCTCAGCAACAGAAAGGTTTTGATAATTTTCCTTTTGCAAACATTTCGTTTAGACAGTAGAAAAATGCGTAGCAAAATTTGAAGCTTTGTCTCATTATTCTCTTTTATCTCAACACTGTCTTCCTAATTTTAGGTTGTGGCTGCGTAACATGGAAACTAAGTTGGAGCAGACTGACCAGATCATAAAATCAATGAAAAAAAGTAGACATGTAAAGGTTTGATGTTAGCAGAACTGGCTTAAAGCTATTGCATTTAATGCAACAGTAAACAATTAAACAGTAATCATTGGTAGAATGTCAAAAAATAGATCCTGATTGTTATTTGGCGATTATTCACATTTCCTTCTTAGATTAAAGTGCACGATAGTTATTGAAAATTTTCATGGTGTTGATCAGTGAGAAGTATCTCCCACGTAGTTCTTGAAGAACTTCAGAATATTTGCTTCAGGTTCTCGCAGCATACATCAGGAGTCACCAACCTTATTGGGCTCTGGGGCCAAAATCACCAGAGACTACCCTGCTGGGGACAGATACTACCAATGTATAGCTCTATTTTAGATAAAAATGTTCAGTACGGCTGCTACAATGGGATAAATGAAATTAGCAGATGGCAAAATTGCAAAATGTAACACATACATCAGTACCTTTTCAAAACAGTATGTTACTTGGGGGAAATATACTCTCAGGTGCCAAATAGACGTCCCCTCGCTTATTAATTTTTCGATTTTTTTCCAACCCCCTTGACCTTATTAGGACCCCCCATTTATTACTTTTAAGGAATTGATTTTTTACGTAACCCTCATTTCATTTCGTTTCTTTGCTAGTACTATTTACGCTCAATATGCATGGAAAAATAGCATGCTTCTGTATATATGTTTTAGTTTAGTGCATTCTGACAACCTGTTTTCGCTCTTTCCGTCTCTCTACAATAATTTAAAGCCATTTCTCAATTTCTGATCCCCCGCTTATTGTGACTCCCATTTATTAAATTTTGGAATTTTTTCCTACCCCCCTGTTTATTAGGACCCCGTTAATTTGGTACTTGAGAGTGTGCATTCTTTCCCCCAAGCGCTGGGACCAGCTTGGGTGGTAGTCGGTGCCAGGGGCTGGTGACTCCTTGTGTACATTGACCCCGTCGTGACCCCTTGTGTACATTAACCCCTTAGTGACCCTTGTGTACATTGACGCCCTGGTGACCCCTTTTGTAGATTGACCCCTTGGTGACCCCTTGTGTACATTGACCCCTTGGTGATCCCTTGTACCCAATTGAGCTCTTCATCTAATGAAAGCATCTTTATTCAGCCTATTTCTTTATCAACCTGATTTTTTCAACTTTGCCCAACTTTGAAAACCATCAGCTGTTTTGCGTTGGCAAATGGTAGGCTTCTGATTGGCAAAGCACTCATTTGCGGTTGCACGATAATTAGTAACAACCTTTGCACCCATGATCTCTTTTACATGAATTCTGCGGTTCTGCTCGATTTGTACCTATATGAATTTGTTATTGTCTATTTTTGAATATATTCAAAATCCATTTGGTCAGAGTTGTATAAATTAACAGCTGTCCTTTGTAAAATATATAGTTTCTTAGTTTATGTTTTCATATTTCATATTTCCGCCACGGGATATTTATATTATTACGATGCCATACTCCTCAGGGAGTTTTTAACACTTTGCTTTTTAGCTGTAGAACACATATAATATATTTCGTTCAATTAAGATTTGGTGTTTTTTTTCAGAGTAGCATTGTACCTTAATTTCTCTACACTAAATATATTTAATAGCAAATTCTCTGTAATCAATTTTTCTTAACTTATCTCTAGGGTAATTTTATTGGTACACGTTTTTTTACAAGGAAAAAATTTATAAGAAATTGAGGCTCAAATAATCAAAATCTTAAGAAAATCTTGAGAAAATCACGAGACTCAATTTCCAAAATTTAGTGTTTTTATGGGCTAAAAATCGGAATTTCATCGTTGTTGCATTCAAAATGTAAAACATGGAATTCAACTTCAAGTATACAATATTAACAGCGAAAATGTAATCCATTTTAGCCAGTTTATTTCAGTAGAAGACTAGAAAGATTTAAGAAAATCTAAGGCTCAATTTCAGGAAAGTTAAGAAAATTGAGGCTCAGGCAAAATAATGGTTTTCTTATTAAAAAACGTGTATTCTTTTAGTTTGAAATTCACAAGGAGAATTTCTCGTGGCTGCAGTTGTGTTCAAAACTGTTTATAGCAGTACTGGCAACTTGTAGAACACACTTATTTTTTATAAGAAACCACTTTATAAGCAGCTAGTAATGGACAGCCTAAAATTTAAGAAAATTTTAGGACTACAAGGAGAGAGCTAAGAAACTTTAGACAAATAGCACATTGAAATCGTTACCTGGTTCAACGTAAAGCCGTACCAAAACAATGTGAATATGACATTGCTTTAGAATTTAACTCATACTGATGCATTATGTTTGTTATAGGACAAATAGTTTGCTACATTCACGTTCTGCGTACGCTTTCACAGCAAATTAGCTCGTTAAATTAGGAAACTTTTAAGAAACTCTTAGAACTAAAGTGTAGCCAATAATTAAGAAACTTTTAATACTAGGCCTTGAGCTAGGTTTCTTATAAAAAACACGTGTATTTCTCTAGAATAAACCAAACTTAAACATATTGCTATGTTTCTTATGTCACCCTTCCTTAGATTCACCTGGTACAGGTAAGACCTGTTAAATCTTATAGTTACATTTTTTAAAGTCCGGTGTCTCTAAAATAATTTATCTTTTGTTTGTTTAATTCATCTACCAAAAAGCAAAGTATTAAGGTCTAGGCTGGCTAGCTTAAGCATTACTTAGGGATTTCTTTCCAAAGTTTAGACCTGAAATTCATTTGCTCAACTAATACTTCACTAGCAGGGGTAGGGCCAAGGTTATAAAAGTGGGGGACATAAAGGAAATGTTCTTGGCCACGCCTTCTAATTCTCTGAAGATTTGCTACTACCCCCTTCCCTAATTATTTTCTCATCAATTTTAAAGCACCTTGGCAAAAATTGGGGGTATTTGCCCCCATGCCCCGTGGCAAGCCCCACTGCTCACCAGCGTATTTCAAGGATTTCTACCTTTGGATCGTCTAGGTTTTTCTGGCAGTTTCCAAAGTATGATTGTTGTTTTACCAAAAGTCATCATAATAGAATATTTTAGTTTGATTATCTCATTGGAATTTTCGTAGTTGATTACCTCATCGGATATAAAAGAAACTATTTTTGGTAGTTGGTCATTCGCTTTTGGCTGCAAAATGTATGTTCGGTTAGGAAGTATGTCTAGATTTTTCCCTAGGTCCATTGTTGACCATAGAAGTGCTTATCAAGATGCGACATTAATATATTGGAAGATCTGTGACGCATGCTAGCCAGGGTATAGTTTTTTGCTTTTGGCATTCTATTTATGCCACTAATACCGAAAATATGACAAGAAGCTTGGAAGTTGTGCTGTCGTAGTAATCATCATCATTATTACCATAGTAATCAACATCAACAATATGATGAAGGACCTCTTTGTTACTGTGAAGGTGGTAGTTTGCTCAAGGCTGTTTTAGGGTCACAGCACCTTAAGGCTAATAACAGTATTAGTAATAACCTTAATTATTTTAATCATTAATTTTTCAACTGTTTACTCCATGGAAATATACTTTTTGTCTATTGAACAGAACATTCACTCTACTGTTGAACAGAAATCTTCACTCTACGGATGTACCTATAATGCAAATATATATAT
>WIPJ01001378.1:564189-578644 GCA_018155075.1 Cassiopea andromeda
ATATATATATATATATATATATATATATACACATTTGTGTGTGTATATATATATATACATTTGTGTGTGTATATATATATATACATTTGAGTGTGTATATATATACACATATACATACATACATACACATACATATATACTTTACTGGACACATGTTTATAACAGCTTTAAGTAGTTGCAGCGTTTATCCAGTTTACATATTTATTTGTTCATTATTATTAGCATTATCAAAGTGAAGAAAAATTCCAACATGAAAAAATAAAGTACAATGAACTCAATGCTCCCCTCAAAGTCCGGCTCCGGATCTGCCCTTTCATCAACTGGACGCGTTCGAGAGATACATGTCCACTTGCTGATTGATGCAACTTGCTGCCAATTTCTTTTAATCAGAACCAGAATGCTACTAGTTACCAGTTTCTTTCATCAAAACACTCCGAGTTCAAATTCTCTTTTCATCATAACCCTCATAGCACAGTATATAAATCGTTGAACTGAACAAAATTTTCCTAACGCGGATGCGTCATGAAAACAAACACCTTTGCCCGCTTCATAGCAACAGACGAATGAATTCGTCCGTTTAACTCAACTGACATCACAAGAAGTATTGAAGCGATACTTGACCAAAACAGACTACTTGGCAGTTTCGTGTGATGAGATTGGATGACACAAAAACGAGGCAGTTTAAAAATTGAGTCTATACCATCATTGATACAATAGATTTACAAGAGTTATGATACATTTAAAAAATATGACTAAGGTGATGTATAAATACAAAAAATGATCTCAGAGACATTCTTTACTTGGAATTTGATATAGAAATAAGGACATCTTCGAGCGCGTGTATGGGACATATTCGAAATTAGGATACTTTCGAAATACAGGACATATTCACGCGCTCATAAGGGCTCTACGCGAAACTGCCCAACTGGATGAGGAAAGGGAAATGGCCTAAGGCTCAGGGAAGAACAACGTGTTCCGGTAGGGTGAATGGCTAATCATACGAACTATGGAGCTATCTATCTTTCATTGATTTACGGCACATATTGTAACACAGAGTTCGTGCAGGAGTTTGAAAAGCAAATTCATGGTGTGTTCAAGGACTATTCAAGGACTAATATAAAAAGTTTACGAGAAACTATAAATTAATAGGCCTTGCATACACTGGAAGCCCCAAATTCAAGTGACTTGTGACCTTGACCTATGACCTTCGTTAAGCTTTTTTTGGATATTTCTTTCAATTGTTTTTGCATCTTTTATAGCTGTGAACAAAGTATACAGTGAACAAACTTCACAAATCTTAGGAGTATGGTTAATTATCAAGGAAAAGTTTTCATCTTCAAGTGCCTCTGCAAAGACGTATAAAATTCTAGCACTTTTCAGTGAGTTCAAGGACCTGCGCGAACCCTGGTAACAATGGTTCAATTGCTTTTATTGTAGTTGACGATAGCCTTTTGTATTTTATATTCTCATAGGACTTAGGACATTTTCGATAGCGTTTTGCATATAGAAGTACCTGTCTACTTGATGTAAGCTTTAACTAATGGTGAAAGCGAAGCTCGAAATATATCTTATCATACATTTGTACATTGTAGTTATAAATGTTTTCATAATGGCTGAATTGCCAGTGGATAGCCTAAGTGTAAAGAAGTCTCCATAATGTGGCAAAAATTAAAATGGGACAATAAAAAGGCTGATAAACGCACCCGAGAATGAAAACCCATGACAAATTGCAGAGGCTAGGAAAAGGCTGGGAGAGGATGGGGGAGATAAGGAAGGAAATAAGGACCACGATAGGAAAACTGGCTTGCTGCACTGCACTGAATCCCTGAATAAAGGAAATGGTAAATCTGGAAAGCCTACACTGGTTCAGGAATCAAATCGTTAGGAAAGTGAAATCCGTAGCAATTGTTGTTCAAAGAATGGTGACCAAGGAGGGATTACTTCAAAACTAATTAGCACGATAATACTGTCGCTTAAAGAGCTGGAAATCCATTAGCAAGAGACCATATAAATACACGACTAGCAAAGCCGTATAAAGTTCGAGAAACGAAAATCGTTGTCTGTCAAATTTGGTTAACCTTCCAGCTAGCGTCAGCGAGCAAGCAAGCTCCCTGGAATTCTAGAATGCTGGACGCGTAAAAACAATTCGATTCTAACTATAAATACTTACATCGGGAAAGGGTTGCATTACAAAACGTAAATTTACCTATTACTCGCATACAGCGGGCCGTACATATATGGCGTCGGCAGAAGGGAGGGCTGTTGTTGTTCTTCAGTGTATTTTTATTAGGCTGTTATACCTAGCTATATCAGCTTATTTAGGCCTACTATGCATGCCGCATCCAGGCATGGGACCCCTAGTTTCACATCCCTTCCGAAGGACGGCAGAGTGAACTGTTTTGGTCGTTCATTTGCAAGGTCACCCATCCAGTTTCTGACTGTACACAGCCATGCTTAACTTCAGTTAAGCTCATGGAACTGGCTTGGCCACTTGGCCAGTCAACACGCACCTGGGTGTAATGACCATGAGACATTTTGGGTCTACATGGTTAAGAGTATGCCCGGAATGGGTGAGGGACACTAAATATTGCAAATGTTTCTAGACGTCATAAATGTATGGTCTACAATCAATAATAAAATTTGACAAGAATTTAACATTTGAAAGCATGAGAAAATGTCAGTATGAAATGACAGAATATATGTACTAAAGTTGAATGATGAGAAGGATGGATTTTGTACACGCAGCTCAATCCCATCTGAGATCTGGGTTCTAAAAGATTTGGGATCTAGTGACTTCAGTATCACTGTTAACGTTATCTCTTTGAAGATTGCGACCTTTGGACTCTAACTAGTGAACTTTGAACTCTGCGACCTTATGACCTTTGCAGCAGTATGAAAGCCATCTCTTCAATAGCATGTATGATCATGGGCCTTTGCATATGTTTGTTGCTACTAAGCTTATATATATTTCACAATGACGCTTTCTGCTCTTAAAATTCATCCGTTACCGGGATTGGCTCAATACAGCTAAGCTTTCAGTTTCTTTTAATTAAGTCACTAGGTCACCCATCTTTTGGATCTCAGATCCCTGTACATGACATAAACTGAGCTACAATGAAAACGGCGTTCGCACCGCTTTGCTATTTTGCCTAGACTGCCTACCAAACACCCTAAAATACTGTTCACACACTAACAGAGTACCAACAACCAAATCCTATTACGTAAGGGTACTTACTCGGAGCATTGGTTGCCCTAAATAAACCACACTATGTTCCGAAAATGCTATTCTGTAGAAACTAAGAAAACTAGAACCTTTTATCTTTGACCTTCCACTTTATCAGTAGCTACCATTGCTCTGTATTTGACCTTTCACCTTATCAGTAGCTAGCACTGCACTATAATTGACCTTTGACATCAGTAGCTTACTATGCACTGCTTGTACTACATCACAGTTTGTGAAGCAGGAGGCGAGATGCAGGAGCAAGCACCCTTACGATAGATGGAATCCATGAGCTGCATGTAACTGACTAAGCGGCACTTTCAATACGGTAAATAACCAATCATTGACTAAATTCTATGCTATCATATGATAGGCTACTCAGTGGTGATATGAGCTACTTCTAACGTAAAAACTGCCAATGTTTGAGAAGATAGTTGTGACAACAACTGCAACCACCTGAAGGCTACGGCATTCTATGACTGAAATCAATTACCTATTCACAGTATTTGCTGAGGATACCCAGGACTGCCCCTATTGTTAAAACCTATTGTTATGCAGTTGAAGTTCAAAGCATGCTCCTAGAATCCCTTTGGGGAATGACCTTCAGCTCCAGGACTTGAAGGATTTGTATCCCCGACAAGTATAAAGAAATGTGGATGCGGTCAACCGAGTGAAATGAAGACAAAAATTAACTAAGGGAGTAACTAGGCTCGAAGTCTAACCAGGCCATTAATGATCAAATAACAGGCTTTATGGTGACATATTTGACTAGTGTAATAGAGTAGAGCCTGATATCAGTTTGAATTTTGTGATTTTCCATGTGTTTGCAACTAGTCCCTATTGTACAATTAGAGATCGAAGTGTGGCGTCATAAAAATATATTTTAGCATATGTTGATTTTGGCTTTAAGTTCTGAAAAGGCATTTTGAAATAGATATTATTGGCAAATTTCAGTTCCATCTGACAGATGATGACGGAGATATACGCAATTGACTATCAAATCATTGTATTTTGCGTCTTGTTCTAAATGTTTAGAACCAGAAGAAAAATACAACGGTTTGTATGGCAAGTCTTTTGCTGCCAAATGGTCGTATTTCATCCTAGTTTGGCAATATCCGCCTAAAAAGCGTCAATACATGCATATTGCAAGGTGCTTTTTGAATCCATGTGATCAAAATACAGAACTTTTAAAACTAAATTTTTATGACGTCATCACCTCCCTACGCTATTCTGTAGAAACAACAAGTCTGAAAAGGAGAACAGGGAGCAGTAACCTTCAAACTTTGAGTGAGTAATAAAAGGGACTGGGTCTAATCTGCCTATTGGTTGAAAGTATACTGAAGTATACTGTCAGGTGTGATTTGCCAGACACGCAAGAACTAGCCGCATGGCAAAATATTTGATTTACGTATAATACTATTTCAAATCTATTTACAACTATAGAGTATGAATCCCGAGTAGGCCAAAGAGCATCCTGGCATCATGTGATCACGGGTCTAGAAATACGTGATCAGGTGTCTGCCAGAAAAGCTAAGCTAGCCTCTGGAGAGCTAAGGTGCCTTGCAGCATAAGAACACATATATTGCTCATCAACAGGGAGATGTTGGGGGAGTATGTAAGGGATGGATATTGAGGAGGCATATGAGAGCAGGACGCATGAAGGGAGGGGATAGTGGGGTGCAGGTGAGGGGTTGGATGTAGTAGTAGGATGCAGGGCAAGACTTTAGCGACGGAATAGGGAGATGCTGTGACTGCATTATTTGGGGGTTTGATTTCCATCCCCTGCTGTCTTGGTCAGTGTGCAATACAGTAGTGCTCCACAATAATGTTTTCAATGTCGGGTCTGATGCATTTCTGGTACAACGAGCTATCTGCTCCAAGTCATGGAAACGTTATTCAATTGAAAAACCATGTCATATCTACCATTAATCAGCTACTTTAGTGTTGAATGAGTAATATATTGCAAAGGCAAAGAACTTTGCAAAGCATTAATGTATTGCATTAATGTATTGTTGTGTATTCCAAAAGGTTAATATATACAAAAGGTTTTCAATAAGCAACAAGCATTGTTTCAGGTCTTCACCAGTTTCTTATAACACAGGGCACTGGTTTGAGAATCAGAGTCTGCGTTTTTTAAATTTTTGCTTCTTATATGCAGGTCACTACTGTTGTGCCAAGATCTCTTTTTTCGCGCCAATATCATATTTTCGACAAACATTCTTTCGGACTTTCTCCAGTTTCTTTTAAAAGAGGGTATTGTTTTGAGAATCAGGGTCAGTATTTTTTAAACTTACGTTCCTTATATGCGGGACACAACTTATGGCACACTGATCGAGACAGCGGGCGATGGAAGTGGAACTTCATAACAAGACAGTCTTATATGCAAGACACCAAAGCTCAGCAGATAAGGCCCTCAATGCCAACCACACTGCATATAATAATTTGATAACATCAAACACGAAGATTTATCTTAAATATCATAAGTAGCATAGGCGTCAAATCTGGATTGGCTACCAAAGGAATCACCATGGAAGGATTCCTTCAACAGTAATCACCATCGAAAGATTCCTTCGATGGTGATTCCTTTGTTAACCAATCAAGATTTGACGCCTATGCTGCCATAAGTAGCATAAACGAATACACGTCAACTTTTAGCCGGCCCATGGAACCACGATTATGTATTCTACTCTTCTGTGCTTAATTGTAGGGGGTCGAATTAGCAGGGAGGTGGATATTATTCTAGATTTTCATAAAGTGGAGGGGCAGTAATAAAATGACCTGCTGGGAAAATCACAACTACCCTGAAGGAAGTTGAAGAGATGATGATCCCACCAGATGGTGTTAAGCGAAAATTGAATGGAGTGGTAGACAGTGTTCCACCTGACAAGTGTTGTGAAGTGCTTAATGGAGGGGTGAATGATGAAGAATGGGATAAAAGTGACAATAGAAATGTTGCTGATAGTGATGATGGTCACATTTTGGTAAAATGGGGGGTAATTATAAAATGCTATGTGGGGTCAAAAGTTTCAAATGTGCAATACGACCCCACTACAATTAAGCATAAAAGAGTATTTAGGAACCTTAGCTCCAATGACCACGAAAGGGTTAGGTGGCCAATGGGGACGAATGATATATTTGTGTACAAACTCCACAGGCAGCCCAATACTTTGCCGATACGATGGCACAAAAGCAAGTGCTGAAACAACTAACGATAGTTACAGTTGACAATCAATAATACAGTTGCCTTGACAACCTCAACATTCGTTATCTCGATTTAGCTTGGAAGTTCGAAATGGCGTGTGCAACTGCATTTGTTTTTATGTAGGTCACGTGGTGTAAAAAGAACAAATGACTAAAATTGACCTTATGAAAAAACGTTTTGAGAATGATTCTCTTGAGTACTGGAATACTGCAGAGCTTCGCCATGACCACCTAACACGCAAACTACTTTGAGGGTGCAAAGACAACACTTGCCGACATCCATTCATCAAGAGTGTCATGCCACCACAAAATAACCAGTGGTATTGGAAAAAGGGGCAAACCCACAAACCCAATCAGTAAAAGTCCTTTCTGATGCCAGAACTCACCATGTTCCTTGTAAAAATTACAATGGCATTAGGATTTCGCATGGGGAATCCCCAGTGGTAACTATTACAAAACGGTGATTTCACATGGGGGATCCCAGCTAAAAATGACTTCTTCATACAGCATCACTTGTGGGTGATCCAAGGGATGCGTGTATGAATACGCGTGCGCGTGCGTGTAAATATATGTATATAGATATTTATATATATTTATATAGATATAATACCCAGACATGTCTATAAAAACCGCTATATCATACTTGAAACGTAGTTTCAGTTTTAATTTGTTGAAGCACCTTCACAGATGGTTCCTTCGAGTTATGCGCAGCAGTCTCTGAAGACTTTTGAAGGATCTGCAAAATTGGAAAGATATTCTAATTAAAATAGTTGAAAATAGTCAAGGGGGTTCAATTGAAATAGTATTTACAATACACGTTTTTTTTATAAGAAAAAAGTTTATAAGAAAATGAGGCTCAAATCGTCAAAATCTTAAGAAAATCGTAAGAAAATCGCGAGGCTCAATTTCCAAAATTAAGTGTTTTTATAGGCCAAAAATCGGTAATTTCGTCGTTATTGCATTCAAAATGTTAAAGATGGAATTCAAATTCAAGTATACAATAGTATTAAAGAACGTGTAAACCACTCTAGCCAGTTTATTTCAGCAAAGTTAAGAAAAATTTAAGAAAATCTCAGTCTCAATTTCAGGAAAAGTTAAGAAAATTGAGGCTCAGGCAAAATAATGATTTTCTTATAAAAAAAACGTGTATCTCAATTCAGAGAAATACTACAAAATTCCCACACAGTCTCTGTCATAGGCTTAAACTATGTGGAGGCTTTACTGACCATGTGCTCCCGATCACGTGCTCCTGATAACGTGCTCCTGATCACGTGGAGCTGAGCATGGGTGCCTGAGCGGCCTCTGGACACTGCTACATGGAGACTGAGCCCCTACCACTGTAAGACTGTGAGAAAGAACATTTCTTTGGTTGTCAAAACCACATAAACCCAAGAACTGATGTGATAATAGATGCTACATTAACACTTATGTTATACATCTATGTATCTGTTCTGCTTGTTTTTATAGCTTTTCTTTTGTTCTTCTTCTTTCCTTTCTTTTCATTTGTTTTTCTTTTAGTGAAATATATTATACGAAATATAATTTAAAAGTCTATTCATGGTAGGTAATTTTCTAAATTTCCTAATTTGAGTACCCGCCTGAGAAAATCAAAAGTCGGGCCTATGGTTTCAATTGAAACTAGAATTTTCCAACAGACCCAATAGCAAAGCGGGTTTTCGACCCGGGCATTGTAGTCCTTTAAACAGGTCTAATAAAAAAAAGAAATTTGTTCACATTGTGCCTCTAGAATTGTAGATGGTTGCGAGGGTGATGGCCAGATCTTGGAGGAGAAGATTGTAGCTCATTATAATGCAAATGAAGAACTGAACATTGCCACCAGTGGGTATAAACTTTGGGTAATCAATGATAGAATACTTTGACAAATTGCTGAGTGATCAAACAGCGATAGCTCAATGTTGGGAAGGGCCCAACAGGTATGCTTCTTCAATCACACAGACAGGTGCTAACTAACATACCTGCGTTCGACTATCCGCCGATTCAGCAGAATCAATATCTTCCGAATTTTGGCTGCTGCATGGACTATTTTGAAGCCGATCTGCACATTCTGCATCTCCGCCGCCCTTTGCTGCCTCTACAGCTAAATCACGTTTCTCCCGCGGGTGCAACAACTGCCCGCGAAGGCGCCTAGGGAGAAGGCACATGTGCATACATATACAGAGACTCTGTTTAGGCAAAAGTGCAATTACAGTTAGAACCATCAAACACTAAACAATCCGACAAAACAGTCGACTTTTCAAAGTAAAAGTCCAATATCAATATGTGCAACACTTTTAGATTACATTTACATTGAAAGGCTAAAGATAGACTATTTTTACGTTAGGTTGTTTTAACAATCAAAGCAAACTAAGGCTTATCAAGTGCTACATATGGAGTACTATGACGTATGGATGTGAAACATGAACAATAAGCGAAGCATGATGTCTGCTTTTTAGCGAGGACGATGAAGAGCTCTTGGATAAAGAAGGTAACAAATGAAAATGTATTGAGAAGAGCCCAGACGAGAAGACAAGGTAATGAAGCAGATAGTGAGGCGACAAAGTAGCTTCTTGGGACACTATTAAAGAAAGGAAGCATCGAATATCACGTGGTAACACGGAAGGTAGAAGGAAAGAGTGATAGAGGACGACAAAGACAGACATTTCTTGGTTGGTTGGGCAAGTGCTTAGACAGGAGAGGAGTGGACATCATTTGTTTGGCGGCGAACAGAAGTACATATTATGCTGTAACAGCCAATGTAAGAATCTGACAAGGCACTATAAGACGACAACGACGACGACGACGCTATTAGATTTACGTTCCATTTGTGCTACTTAATTCTTTTATTTACAGTATACATTGTGTTGTATAGTTGGCTTTAATTAGTTTCATCGCTATGCTAGCCCCCACCTTAAAATAAATTACAACATTGGTATTAATATTACTATTGGAGAGACCTTCACAATTTAAGTGGGTAGCTGAAGGAAAATGCTGAGATAACCAGAAAACAAACGAGGTGAATACTGTAAACAGGGTTTATACGGACTTTCTGAAAAAAATTCCGCTGATTTTTGCTTCAAAAGCACAAATTTTCCCTGACCTATTTCTTTAAAACCTATATGTTTTTCCCTGACCTCTTCTGAAAAAACAAATTTTTCCCCTGACCTGATTGGATTAATAATGAAGCAAGTATAAAATAGCAAGATATTTATTTTTCAATTTAGTAATATGAAGATATTTTAGAAACTTTATACAAAAAATATAAAGAATTAACTTGAACTTCTTAAAGAAAAACGAAAAAAGGTTATGTAAAATGTGATTAACACTCTTCCTTTTGTTCACATTGATACAGTCACACAGTTGTCATTTTTGAAATTTTTTTTATTTGTTTGATTTCTCTACTTGCTTCTTAAATCCTAAGTTTGATGAAAACGATAGAACTTTCTAACCTATAACTTATTATCACATTTTCTTACCTAGTTATTAAAGTGTTGTACATATTTCTTTGATGGTGAAAAATGAAAGATTTCCCTGACCTGCAGAATGGAAATGCTATTTTACCTCTGACCACTGCAAGCTTCCCTGACTTTCCCTGACCAAAGCAAAAAAGACCCTTTTCCCCCTGACTTTCCCTGACCGTATAAACCCTGTGTAAATCCTCAAATTGCCCCCCAAAGAGCCCCCTTGAATAAGCTCCCACTCCAGAGCTACAAATTGCTAACGAGCCCCCTCGAATATTTGAGACCAATTAGTGCTGTGTAGAGTTTAGAAGAAAAAGCAGTCATTAATTAAAGACAAAACGTACGTCTTTTAGAAAACACCCTATTGCTTGAATATGCAGCACCATAAAGTAGCTTATTGGTAGAACAACTTCAAATGGAATATGACCAATTGCCAGAAAACTTTGATAAGCCCCCGCCCTGACATAAGCCCCCATCCAAAAGTTCAAAAAATAAAATAAAAATAAAGGCTAAACAACACGAGAAATACGCTGCTCTGGGACACCTACACTGGGTGTAATAGGATCAATTGTACCTTGTCAATGTGTTTGTATGCTTTATTGTATGTTAATTATGTCAATAGTTACGTAGTTCCAGCATGTATAAAGTGTATTGTAAAAGCAATATGATTAGTCAGTTCTCAGATCTCATCTCGAGTCATACATACTTGTTTTACCTACTCAAAGTAATAGGCCACTTTACGCCTACTATAGCCCTCCAGGGGAGGTGGGGTTAGATAGAGAGCCTAGGGTAGTCTGAAAATCAAAACACTAAAAAACTATGCAAATTAAAGAACTAAAGAAGGAGGTAACATGGTATTTAATTAAACGCAAACCATTGAAAAAAGCTGAATGGAAATATGACAGAGGGTGATATAGGTGAATATCTACATGAATGACTGAATGATTCAATGAATTAGTAAATGAACGAATGACTACGAACTGGAATGAATCTGTGAGTGGAGGAAGGGGTAATAAATGAATGAATGCACAATGAATGAATAAATCTAAAAGATAAAAGGATGAATGACTTAATGGATGAATGAATGAATGAATGAATGACTGAATGAATGAATGGATGGGTGACTGAATGAATGACTTAATGTATGAATGAATGAATTAATGATTTAATGGATGAATGGATTAATTAATGATTTAACAGAAGAATGAATTAATTAATGATTTAATGGATGAAAAAATTAATTAATAATTTAATGGATGAATTAATTAATTAATAATAATTTAACGGATGAATGAATGAACGAATGAATGAATGAATGAGTGGATGAATGAATGAACGTAAAATATTGAATGAAGGGGAAAATAAATCAAGAAAATAATGGATTAATTGGAATGTAAATACAAAATCAATTACAGTGTTAGAGCGCAATGGACGTGTGACAACCAACAAATACTGATTACTAACTGAGAGGAAGTGGGAAGGGGTAAAATGGCTAGCGAAGGGGGAAAGGGGACGAGAGAAAGGTAACAATGATATGCAGATCACATTGCAAGTAAGGGTCGAAATTCATTCACGGTCACCATCTCTCTCCATTTGTATTAGTGATATAATGTTATACGATTGTCAATATTTCAACCTTTCTTCTGGCCGTAGTGACCACGACATGTCTACGATTGCCAATATTTCATATATATGCAGCATAAGCATCCAACTTACCCATGCAGCAAGCATGTACAAGTGCAAACTGGTTGGCCGCTTGAACTGCCAGTAAGTTCGACTGCAGTATGATACTTTGACATCAAGGGTTGAGAGACACCAGTGGCTTCGCTATTTACATTCACACGTCCTGAAAAGAACAGATGCTATTGTTATTTTGACCTCGAAGCACTAGAAGGGTTTCGTTAAGACACTACAGAGCACTACAAGGGTTTCTTTGAGAGCACTACAGAGCACTACAAGGGGATCTCTAAGAGCACTACAAGGGCTTCTTTAAGAGCACTACAAGGGTTTCTTTGAGAGCACTACAGGGGGATCTTTCAGAGCACTACAAGGGCTTCTTTAAGAGCACTACAGAGCACTATAAGGGTGTCTTTAAGAGCACTACAAGGGCTTCTCTAAGAGCACTACAAGGGCTTCTCTAAAACCACTACAGAGCACTACAAGGGTTTCTTTAAGAGAAACCAACATATGTGAAAACTAGAAGGCCCGACCAAAGTACTTGCAACCAAATGCGAAGGTACCAGGAGGTATAGGGGGGACATGTTCATCCACTTTTCACAAATTTGTATATCAAGTGCCCCTTGGAGCTTACAAAGTTCCCTTCTTTGCTTGTGAGGGTGTACCTGAATATATGTTTCTCGCCCACTTTAGAATGGCTTCTACTGTCCTGCTTCAACACCCACAGCAAATGCCATGCCAAATATGCATACTCCCAGAGAAAGAAGTTCACATTATGACCCAATCAAGTATATTCCGACCTCCCAGCGAAAAAAATAAAGGATTCTAGAAATTATGCCGCCTTTACACCATTATATATTTCATGCTAAAAATAATATGTCTATACTTTTCTACACTACTCCTTTTACGATAACATGCTATTTCATGCTAATTAATTCATGTACTATCAAGAGCAAAATTATCATCCATCAAATCTGCAGCTACCAAAATGTGAGATGAGATCTGAATTTGAATATAGAAATGCTTCATATCATATAAGGACGGTTTTGCTGTTGCTACTTTGTCCCAGTCCTGTTAATTAAAACATCAAGAGAGCAATATTTCTGTGATCCAAACATTTATGAAAAGTTTGTGCTCAATTATACTCGATAAATATATTCTATCATAATCTCAGGAAATGTATGCTTGGTCTGACATTTGATGCTTTTCTAGCATTTGAAGTTGTCTGGGTGGTCTATATATTGCAACTACACACAACCTCCCTTTTACTTCCCAAGAAACTCAATAGAACCCCAGCTGCGCTTGAGTTTACATTCCATCATAAAGAAAACATACAACACACAACATAAGCACAACAACTCCACATCGAAGCTGGGGGCTGGGGGCAATAAATTTCAGCTCGATCTTAAAAAATATGGCCAAGATATAAGCAATTGAATGCTGATATGGTTCTTGTCAAATCACTGTACTTTGAGTCTGATTCTAAACGTTTAGAGCTAGGGGCAAAATACAGTGGTTTGTATGGCAAGTTTTGTATCTTCAAATGATCACATTTCAGCCTATTTTGAAAACATTTATCTAAAATTGTCAACACACGCTTATTATGTGCGCTATCACTCCATGCTTCTGAAATATGAAAATTCCAAAAATATAAATTTATGACGTCATCACTAA
Organism: Cassiopea andromeda; assembly: GCA_018155075.1. NCBI lineage: Eukaryota > Metazoa > Cnidaria > Scyphozoa > Rhizostomeae > Cassiopeidae > Cassiopea > Cassiopea andromeda. The sequence goes on from WIPJ01001378.1 coordinate 577,420, forward strand.
CTAGCTCTATTACTTGCGTATGCAAATTAACAGTACGTTACTGTGATGTAACAAATTTACATACCAGTTGAGGAGCATCGTGAATTGAAGTCTGCCATAGTAAGGCCTGTATTGCCTTGTAGCTCAGCTAGTCTTTGAAGATATAGATACTCTTCATTGAACAATGACTTCCTTCTGGCATTCGTCGAATCATCCTCCTGTTTGCTTCCAGACTTTAACCTGCAATGCAATATGGGAAATAGTGAGTTGCTTGATGCTGAAGCTTAGACATTAAATTGTGGAGAAAGAGCTAGGCAGGGGTGATTTCTAGGTGGGCTCCAGGGGGCGGAACCCTCCTTGTTAAAATTTCTGCTCATTTCGGGGGGCTGAGCCCCATAAAACTCTTGCATTGGCTTGGCTTTTCAGAGTTTATTGGCCTTGCTTCCAAAGTGCTATGATCAATTGTGCACTGCTATATGGCTATTGAAGCAGTTCTTATTGTTGATTATACTACATCAGTATTGAACTAAATTATCATGTTATTATGATTATACAATATCAGTTTTTTAACTAAATTATAATGTTTCCATCTTTGAAAATAAGGGCGTGGTTGTATCTGTGCCACACCCAAACTATGAACGTGGTTGTGCATAGAGCCCCCCTTGTTAAAATTTTTAGAAATCACCACTGGAGCTAGGATGAGATAATAAAGTTCTTTTGTTTTTGCTTTAATTAGTCATTCTAAGACAGGTCAACTTATTACACAGCTATGCAGCTGACATTCTTTTTACCTGTATAAGTACTTGAAAATGATTCAGGGTTTGTATACTCCTCTAAAACAATTTCCAAAACTTATCAAAAGCCAAATAACCCCAATTCCCAAAACCATGAAACTCATTTTCATTTGCATTGTGAAACCCCATAATAACAGAAAAACGCTATTTTCGGAAATATATTTAATAATTTTTTGGTGGTTTATATTTTGAATTATAAATAGTAAAATGAACAAACATAACATAAACGGTGTTTAATACGACACTAAGCTAAATCCATTTTAAGATACTTTTAGAACTTTTCCAAACAAAAATCCACAACTTTTCCATAACCATTTTGAAAAACCTTCTTTTTCCAAAACTTTTACAATTTTCATATCTTTTCAAGACTTTCCAAAACCCGTGTAGAGCCTGTCACTTAAAACCTTTCAAAGACCTGTATAAATATTTGAAAAAGATTTGAGGGTTCAATA
>WIPJ01001379.1:16301-31623 GCA_018155075.1 Cassiopea andromeda
AATTTTGCATGGGGCATATTCGAAGGGGGGCGTACAAAATCTTCCTGGTAGTTGGTCATGTTCCAATTGACATTTTTTTAATAACAAACGATTCCATCGTTGCTACACATACAAACAATTGGGTATTTTCTAAAGCCTGGTTTCCATATAACTTTCTAGTGCAGGTGACCCCATCGGCGACTCATCGGCGACACTGAATTCTTTGATGGAAACACTTCTTTTGAACTGCCGGCGACCCACCGGCGACCCACCGGCGACCCACCGCAAACATCGAAGAAAAGTTGGAGATTGTTCAAGTTTTTTCCCATTGCGGTGCGGGCGACCTCAAGAAACTTATATAGAAACATGACTTTGGTAGGTCGCCGGTGGGTCGCGATAAGTTATATGGAAACAGGACTTAAGGGAAAGGCAAATTTTCGTCAATCAATGATGCGGAGGCTTCTGGTGCCTGATTCAGTATTGAAACACATGTTGTAATATTCTCGAAACTAGCATAGCGCAATTAAAAACCGAGGCACAGAAAAATCTCTGCGAAGTAACAAGCATGAGAAAGTGAGGAGGTTGACGACACTTTCAAATTTCCAAGACCACATTCAAGAAATCCAGGACTATTAAGTGTGGCTAAGAACACTCTGAAATAGGCCCTGACACGAAGCTATACTAAACTATACAAAGCTATACTATGCTATACCTGCGTAGCATTGTATCTCTAAACAAACAATGTTGTACCTGCTATTCCTAGAAGTTTGTACCTGCTACAAAGAACAGTCTCTGCACCAGCAGATCCTTAAAATTGTTGACATATGGGTGGAGACACACTTTAAACAGGATCAAACGTCATCTGGTACTATGTAAACACTTGGTATATGCAAGCAGAACGAGTTCAAAATAATTTCCCTAAAATACGAGTCATTTCTGAACAGGAAAAATGGAATAAAAATGGAATGAAAATGGAATAAAAATGGAATGAAAAAGGGATGAATAAGGGATGAGTGGGGGTGAGGAATAAAAAAGGCAGAAAAATGACAAAAATAGAAACGAACGCAAGAATAGAAGAAAGTGATTTAGAAAGGAAAAACTACGAAAGAGAAGAGACAGAAGCAGCTATGAACAGCAAAAAGTCAGCAAAAGCTCAAATGAATACAGAAAACGAAAATGAAAATGAAAATGAAAAGGAAAGAACATAAATACAAGTTATATAAAGAAGAGAAAAGAAAGGATGGAAAAATTTGCTTCATCCCATTACTACGGCATATTACATCATCATAACATATTTTGCATATATTAGCGAAAGGCTCAAACTCAACGATGCCGTCCTAAAATTGTAACCAGGGGGGCTATGATGTAAGTAATACATGGGCCACGCCCTTGAACAAGCTCATTTTTGAATGTATGACAATGCTTTACTTGTCGCTGTTGTGTATGTGAAATAATTGAAAAAGGAGAAACCACAAAGCATTCATCTCCTATTGATAGGAGCTATTTGCCATCTCTCCCCCATCAGAAAATGCATAGTTAAGAGCTTACCCAGCCTAGTAAATGTTCAATAACGAGACAGTTACCCTAAAAATTATAATAATTATAACAAGAAATGCGATGTTGTTGTTGTTGTTGCTTAATCCATTTTGAGTAGGCTGTAATACATAGCTTTATCAGCTAATTTAGGCCTACTATGCATGCCGTATCCAAGCATGGGACCCCTAGTTTAACGTCCCTTCCGAAGGACGGCGGAGTGAGCTGTTTTGGTCGTTCATCTGCAAGGTCATCTATCCAGTTTCTGACCGTACGCAGCTATGCTTAATTTCAGTTAAACTAATGGGACTGGCTGGGCCACTTGGCCACTCACCCCGGATGAGCCCCGCTGAGCACCCCCCTCCACGACACGCCTGCTCAAAATCCTCTCCCTAGCAAAACTTCAAATAAAATCCGCTGGCAACATTGTACCGTGGGCCCCAAGCTGGGTTTCTTATAAGAAAGCGTGTGCATAATGTCTGTTGTTGTTGCTATCACCAATTCTACATCTACAGCAAAACCTACAGGGTGGCCAACAGTGAAGTGAAACTCTTGTCCTGGGTTTTCCAGGCGATTTTCTGCCGAATTTCAAGGCTTTTCCAGGGTATTTTGACTATGTTTTCGAAAAATATAAGTATCACATACAGATCTTCTGCCTGTACCCATCTACCTTTCATTCTGCGTTTTCCTTTAAATTGTGTGTCCCTTGTTGTAAAAAGAGGCTGTTTGCAACACGACAAATGATACGCTGCTTTCCCCCAATAACCTCATAGGTCCTCCTCTGCTGCGTTACGGGAATAAACAATGTAGCAGCACTGCAAGGCCAACTATTAATGCATGGGAAATCTGCTTCAGAACATACTTCTTCAGGGGTGGGCTGAAACTTCAGGGTTTTCCAGGGTATTTTTCAAGGGACAATGATTTTTCCAGGGTTGTCGGGGTTTCCAGGGTTGATATGACGCACAGCCAGTGGTGATTTCTAAAAATTCTACTTAGGGGGGCTCTAGGCACAACCACGCCCATAGCTTGGGTGTGACCTAGCAACAACCACGCCCATGTATTCAAAGATGGAAACATGATAATTTAGTCCAATATTGATATAGTATAGTCAACAATAAGAAATGCCTCAATAACCATATAGCCGTGCACAATTGATCATAACACTTTGGAAGCAAGGCCAAAAAAATCTGAAAAGCCAAGCCAATGCAAGAGTTTTAGGGGGGCTGAGCCCCCAAAATAAGCAAAAATTTTAACAAGGGAAGCTCTGTCCCCCTGAGCCTCCCTATAAATCACCCCTGCACATAGCCCGTGCACACCTATCATGTTACATGAAAAGGCCGTGCAAGATATAAAGACATAAACCTGAGAACCCCACAATGGAGATGCAAGGAAGCAAGAATTTCTAGTTCTTTTCTCAAGTTGAGTCAGAAGTTTTGAAAAAACGCCCGCTTTCGTCTATTGAGTACAACAACCACATAACCACATGGGAAAAACTTGTAGGAAATATCTGGCGAAGAAACACCTGCAAAATCTCTCAGGTAAACAAAACAATTTCGATAAGACATGTAATTCCCTCTTGGGCCTTGGTGTACAAATAAACAGTTTCTGCATATGAATGCTTAACTGTTTGCTGAGCAATATTCTTAAACTTTCTGGCTTTGAGCCTGATATTATTTATAAATTATTCTTAAAGGTGTAACTTCAGAAATAAACGGAATGTATACAGGTCTTTGGTTATGTCTTAAGTCATTATAAAGCAAATGTGCTTTATAATGAATTAAGACATCAGCAAAGATTTGAATATCAGAAGCTATAAAAAATATTGTCTAAATAGTGAACAAGTTAATTAACCAATAGTACTATAAGATAAATAAACAAAAATTAGTAAGTCTAATAAAGCTTGAAGCTTCCATTATTCTTAAATTATTCTTAAATTTCAGCAATCCTGAACCTTGATGGTCTGATAAACTTTATTCTTGTGTACTAAAATAAGAAGTTTGTAATGATTTACTGCATCTTAATCTAAAAATACCATTATAGCTCACATACACAAGAATAAAGGAGTTGATGAAACTTGAGCCTTGTATTATTCTTACATTATTCCTAAATATCAGCCATTCTGAGCCTTACTATTCTTAAAAAATTCATTCTTATATAGAAAGTGTGTACTGGTTAAACAGGTACACCATCATAACAAACATAATTACTGCTCCCTCAGTCTTACAATTATTCAAAGAAGAGATTTTTACTTATCTTGTGCTATTTATATGCCCTATCACTTCAATTAGAATTTGCTCTGTTGATGAACTGTCACTTTCTATACACATTTTTTCATATAAGTACAATTTTATAAGGAAATAGGGCTTAAAAGGCAAAAACATTTTAAGAAAATCAAAATGCTCAAAGTCCAAAGATCAGCTTTTCTGCTTGCTAAAAATCAATGATACCTTTTTCTGTCATTCAAAATCATAAAGAAAGAAAATTAATTCTAGTTGGCACGATTGCCAAAGACAGGGTAAGCTATTTCAGCCAGCGTATTCACAAAAAAGCTAAGAAAATATCAGCCGCAAGCTTGGGAGAGGTTAAAACAATTGAAGCTTTGACAAAACAGCAATTTTCTTATATAAAAAACAGTGTATAGTTCTACTTGAAGTCAAAGAAGGGTTCATATGAAATGCATGACTCAAACTTTCCTGAATTCCTGTTGACTTTCCCCTAACTGAAAGTAAAATACGTCCTTTTTCATGTGCCTTATTTGCAAGATTAGATCAGCTTTTTCCTTTGCCATATACTTACAAGATTAGTTAAAGAAAATTGAATTTAATAAATGGATATGTACAAACAACTGTTATGGCACTAAGCAAGGTGATAGATAGGCACCTTTTGAAATGTGTGAATGAATATGCTATGTGGACTACTCTTCAGTCAAAAATAGATGCCCCCAAATAACTTTTTTTGAAGAAATGTAAACCATGGCATTCTTATTGCAAACACATCCCCCACGTGTTTTGATTAATGTTATTTATTTATCATTTATCTATTATTAATTTATAAATTTTGATCCAAGATGGTATCCTCCAACCCAGACTTAGACTTTGCATTGTGAAATGAGCACATAAAAAGAGAGAAATTGCCATCAAAAGTACTGGCAACATAGCTGACTGTCATACAAATGATGTTGGTATTGAGATGGAATAATGGAAACAACTTTAGTATGTTGGCAAGTATATAAGGGGCTGTGGTTCTAGGACATTTTACTAGCCCCTCCCTGGCCTATTTAGCTTTGGACTTGTTTCCAACCCCTCAAACTAGCAAAAATGTGGAGTAAAGGATATAATGGATGTGCTGAAGAGGAATAGACTGAGATGGTATGGTCATGTGAGAAGGAGAGATAATGATCATGTACTTAGTAAAGCAGCAAAAATGGAAGTGGAAGGAGTTAGGCCAAGGGGAAGACTGAAAAAGACTTGGAAGCAATGTGTGGAACAGGATATGAGAGAAAGGAATAATGGGGAGGAAAATACTCACAACCGAAAAGAGTGGAAGAGACTCATACAATGTCTAACTCCGTAAGGAATAAAAAGGATGTTAAACAAAGATGATGGTAATGATGATGATGATGATGATGATGATGATGATGATGATGATGATGATGATGATGATGATGATGATGATGATGATGATGATGATGATGATGATGATGATGATGATGATGATGATTGATGATTGATGATTGATGATTGATGATGATGATTCTATTCCTGACTGGAAACTAGCCAACTACAACTCCTTCTTCTACTGGTATACAACATTTAAATATAGAATTACAACTTGCTATTACTTGAAAGGCTATACAAACTACCCCATGGCCAAGACATATATAAATACACACATTAACTTATTTACACAACACCAACAAAGATGTTTTCAGGAATCCAAATGGCAGCCAATACTATGTAACTGAGTTCCAAAAATCCCAGCCAAAACAGCCTGTTTTGTAAACAAATTGCATAGTCAACTGAAGTATAGTTCTGTTAATGTCATTAGGAAGATCATTATCGCCATAGCATAGCAGTTGCAACAGAGCATCAGTCAACAGAGCTGTGAAATTTATACATGGACATAGAAAATAACGTTAGTAAGGAGATCTCATCGTTCAGCAACAAATGAAGGGCACTGCAACAGGATATGTTCAGCTGATGGGTAAATAACTCTCTTGATAGGTTATAGCCAGAAGCATTGTTTCAGGGGGCTAGAAATGTGCTGAACAGAGTGTCTATTAGATACACACCAACCTTTGCGACTTCTCTCTCGCATTACATCCTAAAGAAATTATCCTATCAATTTGTGATGGACCAATCCTAATACCCTTCTGTACAGCTTGGAACTGGGAACCAAAACTTTTGAAAGCTTGCTATAAGCTATCCCAAAATATACCTGAGCAAAGTTGCCTTCCAAATATTGTCAGAGCTAAGTGACTTCTGAAGGCATAAGGGGCACATGACTTCCCCAATTTCCAAATGCTAACATAGTCCCACTGCAGCCTGCAGAGATTCCCTGTCTTGTTTGTGAGAGTGTCTCTGACCATATACCAACCACCTGCCCCCACTTTCTGAATGTTTTCTATGCCCTGGATATGTACCAAGCACATAACAGGAGGAGATGTCCTGGGGGCAAAGCCAGTCTGTACAATCACTTTTGGTGGGGCAAAAGCTTTATTTCTTATAGAAATATCCAGGAAAATGATTCTGTGTGGGGGGTCATCTAAACTTTTTCATTTGTGAGGCACTGTCCCTCCATACCCCCCTGAAGGTGTGTGCCTGATATGTACAATGAAAGACAGGGGCTAACATAAAGTGAAACTACTTGATAGTACTTCTGATATCCCTTGGTGTGGTCAACCTTCCCCCCTACCAAGGGCATTGCTGGATGGAATGCCCTCAGGCAGCATATCTGTCTGTATCATCAACTTCAGGGGGGTCAATAACAATATTTGTTTTCATCCTAATCTCCTGCAAGTGTGCAACTAGGAACATTTTAGGGTTGGGGTCCAATCCAAAAAGGAGCACAGCAAAAATTTCTAAAGATAATACAGCCTTTGAACATTGCTTTGCAGATGCAGAAGTGGAGGAAATAGTGAGGAAAAGGGGCTGGGGGTTAAGCCTCTGGAGAACTGTTGATAGCTCAACCTTTCCATGTTTAGGAATCACCCTATATGAATAGAGGGCACTAAAAAGGTGCTTTGGTTCTGTTTTTTCAAAAGGGTAGGGGTCTTGCCCCCAGGACCCCCTAGCTGCACGACTCTCCTGGTTAATACTTCCATTTGCAAGGGGCAACATCAAGCAAAATGTTTCATATCGAGGCATATCCCTGTGCGCACAGTTACACAACCTGCCTTCTACTTCCAATCGGCATTGCGTGGTGTCTTGTTATCATTGCATTCCATTCTAATATCATATTCCAATTAGCTAATATCATTCCTCATCAACATCTTATAACATTTATCATTTATACTCCTAATATCATTAAAAGTGATTTTCAGTATGCATAGATCAAATTTCCGGGTATCAGAGCTCTTTTATTTCACAATAAACTCAAAATCATTCACCCAGCAACAAGTACGTTGGAAATGAATTAAGAGAATCAATACCATACAAATGGAATTAATGAGAAAATTAAAGAGGAATTTAGGGTGCTGTAAACAATAGAGCTTCAGGGGGTATTCTACCTGTAGCAATAGGAACTTCAAAACTGCTTCAAATAACCCGTAAATCTTGCTGGCTTCTAAGGTATGGGTCATTTAGTATTTGAAAGAGGGGTTGGAATAACTTCTCATATGTTTCATGGAAGTTTCACCCTCTCAGATTTAGTTTGGTTGTGTCCCAAATACTTCAGTAGAAACTTTCTAGCCCTTCTTTTAAGAGATTCCTTGTTCTTCATCCCCCCATCTAAAAGTGTATAATTTTGGTCACCTCTCCCAGTTGTCTTCCACCAGTTCCCCTGGAAGAATAACTAGTCCTTCTTAACTGTTACAGGCGCATCAGAAACAACCTTCAAAGTAGAGGGGCCTGGTCACCAGTCAAAGGGGAGGGCCTGGTAACTAAGTTACGAGATAAACTCAGGCAAAAATAGTGAACCATGCTACTAATGGACAGTGTTCCTTGGCCCTTTGGTTTTGATGTCCCTGTGTTAGAATTCATGCCTGCAACAGAGCTATACCTACTCCCAATACTTTCATTTGATATCACACATAATGGGAAATTTTCTAAGTAGTTGGCTAGCTAGGCACACACCTCCAGTGGGGCATGCAGGACAACCTGGCCTCATTAACGTACTTTGCACCTGCAAGCACAGATCTGAGATGTGCCTGCAGACAAACTAGAATGTAATAGATGGTCATGGATGAAGAGTACATCCAGAAATTTGAAGTGTGGCATTTTGTGCCTGCTAGCTATGCTCAAGTGATTGCGCATATGAATGAACTCTGGTGGCAATGCCCTCCAATTGAAAACTTTAGCATGTCTTTGCCTTTCCCTTCCAGGTTTTTCCCTCTTCATAGTGATTGTACAGACTTCCCCAACATGACAAGAGCATCCCACAACTTTGTTAATCAACAACTTTCATTTCATCCTTGGCATGCAGGTGGAAGTCAAGTGGGGTAGTAGGGAGACACTTACTTGCCAATTACAGAAAGAAATAGCCCTGTGCTTTCTAAACATTCTGTAGCTTGTTACACATGGTTCATATCCATCCTGCCTAATATTTTTCTTGACTTTTCCTTACTTTTTTCCTTAGAATGGAGGTGTTTTTCCTGACTATAGATCAGAGATACATAACATCTTTCCTGACCAACCAGTGTTGCAAGTGATGCAAAGTATCCATATTTTCAAACTATGAAGTCAATGCTGTACTTACTTAGTAGCATGTAAACAAAGAAAAGCTGGATTACTAGTTTTGCCATGTGTATTCAATGTAGAGGTGTCTATTAGTCACCAAAAAATTCATTTGCATGGATGATAAACTTTCCTGACTTTCTGCAAATTTCAATAAAATCCTGATTTTTCCTAACTATCCTCAAAACCACAGTTTATTCCTGAATTCTGAGCCTCCCAAAAATACCTAGTTCCTGGAAATATTACAATAATTGAAATAATAAGTAGTCTTCAGATTAAGATATGTGCTCTAAATGTGCTCTGAAAACTAAACTTATAAATTCAGAATGAGATTTGGAACTACATGACTATGGGAGTATACATATTTTCTTTGGAAGAAAAAAGTTTATCAGAAAACAAGGCCCAAATTATAAAAATATTAAGAAAATTTTAGGAAAATCACAAGGCTCAATTTCTAAAGTTCAAATAATTTGCTGGCCAGAAACTGATATCCCATCATAATTACATTCAAAATTTTAAAGGTAGAATTCAAATTTGAGTACAAAAGATTAAGAATCAAAAGGTAACCCACTTTAGTCAGTTTATTTCAGTTAACAATAAGAACATTTTAAGAAAATCCTGGGGTCAATTTCAGAAGAAGGTACAAAAATCAAGACTCATGCAAAAAGAGGCTGTCTTTGGAACAAATGTGTGTGTGTTTCCATAAAAGTGCTAAATTCCCAAATCTAGCCATTGCTATTAGCCATGAATTCAAAATACTACTTTGGTGATTCTCAAGTAGAGCAAAACATTTCTTGCTAATACTGGCATAAAAATATTATATCATACAACATACTACTGTCAATGATACTATCTATATAGCCATATTAAAGGTGGAGATTAAAGAAACCCAGTTTCTACATCCAGACTTCCCATCTATACTAGTCTTTTGCTGATAACTGCTTCTTTACATAAATAACATACATGTTTTTTACAAGAAACAAACTCTCTGGCTTCAGCATGGATGTTTCTCAATATTTCATCAAATCCAGCCTTAAATATTTCTTTACTGTTTCTTAAATTTAAAGACTTCTAATGAAAATAAAAACCCAGATTAGGCAATTATAATGCAATAATAATAATTTCTTTATGTAGGGTTGGCTTTACTAGTAGCTCTCAGCTAATTAATGCCAACCCTAAATAAAGGATGCTCAGGTTCTGTGAGGCATGAAATGGATGTTCATTCTATTTTCTTGCTAGCCTGATCAAAAATTTACTAGCAAGACTGCTTTGCAAGTAATTTTATGAAACTCAGCCTGCCTGTTTTTCTTATATCTTTCTTAATATTTGCCCAATGTAAGCCTCATGTTTCTTATAGACATGTTTCTTACCAAACAAACCTGTGTTATAAGCATCAAAATGTATAAATACACCTTTATTTGCATCTAAAGACATATAGTAGTGCAAGATTTGTAATGACATGTGTTTTTATATGTATAGTTGTCTCTCAATGTTTAAATTGATTGATCAACTCACTATATACAGGCAATTTCTATCTAAGTACTTTTAGAAGACATACCAATTACATATTGTCTCAGTATATATAGATTTATCGTGCACATGTCTTCAGATATTCTAGATATGTACTGCACATTGAAAAAGCTGAACCTCAAAGAATTCTAATCAAAAACGCATTCCATACGTGAAAAAAGCTTTTGCAAAGTATTTGGACAACACAATTCACAACTCAATATCACTATACTGGCCTAGCTCAAGAGCCGCGAATTCTGAGTATTTGATATCCTTGGTAGTCCATTCCTTGTACAAATACTGAGGGCATTCGTGATGCCTTTCAAGGGGTACGCAATTAAAGTCTTATTCCTACAATACAGTGAAATCGAAGCCTGTCAGCTTTTCTTCCACTAATTTAATAACGAAATACAATTTCAAACGATGCAAGCAAGGCATCAGAAACTAATCTACTTGCATTGAAAGCTGCGTTCTTTTGAGTTGTAAAAGCCGCTTCGCAAGGGTACCATTATGTCGTTGGTGAACAGACACAGATATAGTTATCATGAAATACTGTCGTTTAATCACTGCTTCAATACGGACTGCAGCCCTAATTTTCAAACTGATTTGCTTTAAAAGAAGCTAGCAGATGACCTTGCTTATGTGCAGTGCAACATTAACTACTTAGAGACCTGTCAAGTTGTATTTACCCGCATAAAACCAGGCTTTCAGACCGCCTTTACTTGTCAAGCAAAAACATACCTCTTGAATTCCTGTGTATCCATAGTAAATCGATGAGCATCAAAACCGGTCGAGCAGAATCCTAGCGCCCATCTTTAACGAAAATCCTACACCGAATTCACACTATATATTGTTTGACAAATTAAAGACAAATTTATTTCGCATAGGTCTTTTACATGACGCCTTTTTAAGTGATAATTAGTGGATCTGGTGAAGTTGGAAAGGTTAGCAAAGGTACGAAGCGATGGGCACGCACGATTGCCTTGAGTAAGCCTGGTTTTTAAACTGACGAAGATTCTCCAAATCAAATCCGCCAAAGGTTAAAGAAGCCACGGCATTTGCAAGCGTGAACACACGCTATGATGAAATGTCGGCGTAAACATTGATATCTATTCATGATACGGAGAAGCAAAGCAACAGTGTAGAGAACGATTTGACGAGATTCTAGCTGAGAATGCAAATCGGATATGGAGTGAGGTTGATGGAAGCCGAAGTAATGGTGGTTTGAAAGGCCATGAAAACATGGGCATCCCGGCTGAAAGGAACAACACTTTCGCTCTGCTACTCACGCGAAATGCATCACGTAACAAAAAGGAATCACTCTTACCTCGAATAAGACAGGCCAGCAATGCGGCTACTATCATCCCTCCACCTAACATCTAGAACCATGTACTCCTGCGATGAAATACAAATGAGAGTTTATTACTTCATCGACAAATGCAATCGTCGCTGTAGGTGAAACAACAAACTTCGATAGAACTAGGCCCAACTTTACTCGAATTCAATAACAGAATAAAAAGATGTTCAGAACATTATTTCACCCAATCATTAGCAAGTATTAGTCTAGTATTGTTTACTCGGCCAATCACAGGTGGCATGCCAATACAAGGACTATGGATCTTTTGTATTCCCCTGTAGTGCATACAATCGATAAACTACGGGCTTCAATGTTCATATTTTTTAAGCTAATGACCTGTTGTGCGGATCAAAGCTGCCTCAACCAATGTAAACAGTTCGCAATATAAAAACGGAATAAACAACAGAAAGGTCACAAGAGTTGAGCCGCCCGGCGCCAGCAGCCCTAAGTCGGAAATGGGCTTTAGCAGGGGTTTACACCACCGGCGTGGAGTGTTGGAACGGTCAACTTTTTGCGTGTATCTGCGTTCCCAATTCACGTTCCATACCTTTTTAAGACAAAACGCAAATACTTGCTCTTTGTAAATGCCAGCCCACGGTAATAAAGAGAACCCTGGAATATACACACTTTTATAAGACTATTCAGGCTCAGAATCATTGAAAATAAAGATTAATCTAAGAATAACGCAAGTCTCAAGTTTCATCAACACTTAGAATTTGGTGTATTTGAGTTATAGTACTGCTTGTAGATTAACTTCTTCAACATCGATAAAATATTTGTCATTCAGCTCCACTTTTGTTTTGCTTCAAGATGAAGCAAAACATCAATAAAAATATATTTCGGTTAACCTTAAGGTCACTATCCGATGTTGTCATACTCTGATGAGTGTCAGATGAAAAAAGCTTTTAAGTGTATCAAAAGAATGTTGCCGCTTTTTCATTTCGTAGTAAAGTTTTGTAGTACCAACAGACTATTTACATCTGCGATATTTAAGAATAATTTAAGAATAATGTATAGCTCAAAACCGAGAAAATTTAATGAGTGTGTCTGTGTGTACACAATAGGTTTCGTGACCAGCCGGTCATAAAAGATATTAATTCATTCTAAAAGAGACAGGAATATTACTGGCAGCTACATCACATATCTGGATAATATTCTATCTGTACTCTTTGCTCTCGAATTGGCCTTGATTTTCAAAGTGTATTGACCTTGCTTCTAAAGTATTTTGTATTGCTATGATTAATTATTCACTGCTATATGGTAATTGAGACATTTCTAATTGTTTATTATACTTTACTAGTACTAAACTAAAGCATCATATCTGCGCCTTTGAAAATATGGGTGTGGTTGCAACTAGGTCACACACAAAATATGGGCGTGGTTGCACCTAGAGCCCCCTTACTAAAAATTTTTGAAATCACCACTGCTCGGCACCCTATGCACACTATTTTTACGACTACCTAATTTTTTGTTGAGCCTCAAAATTCTTACACTTTTTGGTTGCCAGCCTAAATTATAATACCCCTCGTGGGTCGTATCACCTTCAGGCACGTACAGTGGCGGCCCATGAGATGACTGAGGTTAATTGCCCCCTCTCACATCTTGCCAAGATCAATTTCCTAACTCGTCCAAATTTGACGAGAAAATATTATGGTAGGGATGAGGGACCTCTAGAACGATTTGATATGGGTGTGGCGACTAAATTACGTCATAACTTTAGGGAGTCAGGGTTCATAACCAATACATGAATCAAAATCACCCACTTTTCCCTGAACCCCATTTCACAAATTTACAAAAATAGTCAAAAGCAATAGAGCCTAATATTGAGGCTCAAAAAGCGCTGAAATTTAAGAATAATTTAAGAATGATTTAGGAATAATTTAGGAATATTTAAGAATAATTAAGAATAATTTAAGAGTAATTTAGGAATAATCTAAGAATAATGCGAGACTCAAGCTCCATCCAAGACATAAGAATTTTCTTTTATCACAGTTATAATACTGCTTTCTGATATACTTTTGTATTATCGATACAAAATATAAGCTCTTGCTTAGTTTTATGATAAAGTAAAACATCAACAAAGATTGGAATATATTCCTCAAATTTTAGGCGAAGTTTCACCGTTCAAAATTTAGGCATTCTCTTAAAAAAATGGAACAACCATGTTGCAAACAACCATGCAAAGAGTTGAATGTGGACTAAATAATTTGTTTTCCCTTACTTTTCCCTGACTTCGATAGAAATTATTCATAACGATGGCCTATTTTCCGGGTTTTCCAGGTTGAGTATGAACCCATGGTGCCGCACCAAACATATCCCCCAGTCTGCGTTGGCTGGCGCAGTTCCAGGGTACGTACATGCGGAGGCAGGTTCTAAAGATAGCGTGACCAGTAATTTGAGTTACAACTTCCTCTTCAATCGTGTATTGTCCTTGAGCAAGCGTCGTCTCCAGGGGAAAGCCGGAATTCAATGCAATGTTTACTAATCGTCAAAAACACGAATTCAAAGCACAACATGGGCTTCAGTTCATGATTCATTGTGATATAACTGTATTCATTCAAAGACTGGAGCCTAGTGACGTAATTGACATAGCTTTAGGTTAGCACAACTTCTAGGGGTGCTCAGAGGTGTTCAAAGCGACTAGATTTTTGGCCTTGTTTGGCGTGAAAATCAAGATGGGGCCCCGATTCTTTCTGAATTCCAAATTCCTACAGTTATCAATAGGTAAATACGAAGAGACCGTATGATCTCATTACACAGGGTTCATAGTGAACCTGGCAAAATTTGAAAACCTGGAAAATAGGCCATTTTAATGAACAGTGAGGGAAAACCTGGAATAGTGGGGGAATCTCCTGTAATATCTATTCAAGTTAGGGAAAAGTGAAGGAAAATAAACTGATTGGTCCACATACCATTCTCATGGACTCTACGCACGACTGTTCGCAAATTAGTTGTTCCATTTCTTGTCAGAAGGTGTGAACTTTATCACTTTGAATAGTGCTATAGCAAGTATGTGTACATTACCTGTCTATTACCTTCATTTTCGTTACCAATGTTTACAAATACGTGAAATGGGGTCAGTGAAAAGTAGGGGCTTTTGACAATCAGTGAAGAGGAAGTCAGGGAATATCCAGGGAATTTTGGTTGTTTCATTTGTTGTCAGACAGTGTGAACTTTATCACTTTGCATAGTGCTATAGCAAGTATATGTACATTACCTATCTCTTAGCCTCCATTTTCTACACCAACTTTTGTAAATATGTTAATATGGGGTCTGTAATAAAGTGAGCGTTTTGACTGTCAATCAGGAAAAAGTCAGGGAATTGTCAGGGAATTTTCTTTCGGTCATAGGTATGTGCCCTGTTTCATTTTTCAATATTGATGCTGGATATAATTATTTTTTCAAACTTCATATAATTGAATATATTTTACGATACAATCATACACCTCTCTAATGCTAGGTAGTGTATAATTGGCTATTTGCCATTTCTACGTGTCAAAAAACAGCAAAGTTAAATACAACAATAGGGTAAAAACAACAACTGCTACTACTAATACTTCTATAATTTGAGCATAAACGAAAAACAAAAACAAAAATAGAAGGAAATAATGATAATAATGATAACAATAACAATACATTTCATTTACAGTTGGATGGCTTGATTGATTTATACTGAACAGTAAAACTAATAAATACCAACTACCAGAAAATTAACCGAACATTAGTAGAAAATTACTTAATAGTTCTACAATGTTTTTATATACAAATACTACAATTGCAGACTTCACCAGATCAGTTTTTAGTGTTTTTGATAAAAGTAGAGGTGGCATTGCTACTTCATCGGACTAAGTGAAGTATCACAAAATAATGAAGCATTCATGGATGGACCATGATTCAAATTATAAATTTATGTGGCCTAGTACAAACTCTGGAGATGTGGCCCAGTAGTAGAGCGTCTGCCTCACAACCGGTAGGTCGTGGGTTCGAGCCCAGGCCGAGTCATACCAAAGACTTTAAAAAAGGTACTCAATGCCTTCTCGTCTGGCGCTTG
>WIPJ01001379.1:48589-64264 GCA_018155075.1 Cassiopea andromeda
CTGCGCGTGCATATCTGCAAATTAGCCTTGGAAAGACAAGAAGTGCCCCCACTTGCTTGCATGAATTGATGACATCACATGTTACTGTGAAGGACCATGTGACCCCCTGAGGGGTGTGGTTGAATTTCAAAGCAAAATTGTTGATAAAATTTGCAAGAAATGATAGTGAAAAAATGATCGCAAACCTACGCTAGGCTACACGGTTCGATAAAAGAAGGAGGGAATGTAGTACCGTGTAGCATAGCGTAGGTTTGCGATCATTTTTTCACTATCATTTCTTGCAAATTTTATCAACAATTTTGTTCAGAAATTCAAGCACACCCCTCAGGGGGTCACATGGTCCTTCACAGTAACATGTGATGTCATCAATTCATGCAAGCAAGTGGGGGCACTTCTTGTCTTTCCAAGGCTAATTTGCAGATATGCACGCGCAGCGGGCATTATATAACAGCTTTTTGTTATCTAGTTTTTAAATTGATTTGTCTTTCTATTTGTCAGTTTTTTCTCTTTCTATTCTTAACTTCCTTCCTCCATGCGGTTCTTTTTCACACCGCTGTGAGGCAGGTGCATTGCTCTCCTATTTGGCCAGAAATTTATTACTTCTTGAGCCAACCAACTATATCAAAAGAATTACATTATCCAGGCACGCTGGGTCAATGCACAGCCGCCCATTCTCCTGCAGCGTACCTAGGCATTAAATAAAATTAAAAGTCGATGCTAAATTTCTGAGGCCTGTGAACTTCTATTCTTTTTCTCGATTTTACCTCCGTTTCCCCCAGTTCCTTGGGGCTTGGAGGTTGCTTCTGAGATGACTTTAGTTCTGGCACGAGCTGTTAGGACCGGATGCCCTTCCTGACGTCACCAATTGCCTGCGTTCGGCCTCGAACGCAGGACCACGTTGGTCTGAGTCGAGTGCATTACCGCCAGTCCACGGCTGCTCTTGCCTATGAACTTCTACACATATCTTATCTTCAATGCAATACTGGCTTAACGTGAAAATTCTATTTCTCTCAATGACTAAGACTATTATCCTCTATGTACTGCAGAGAGGGAGAAATAATAGAATAATGAGGTCTCCAGAGCCCAGGGATCTCATAATGGCTAAGTAGGTCTTTCAGGTCTGGAGGCCTTAACTATTAAGACACCCAACAATCATCCGAGGTTGATACTTATACCCTGTATTTTTCTGTCTTATTCTTTGGCAGGGGGTCTCCTACTGTTTCCCATCGCCCATGGGATTTCATAGGCTATGAAATCTCTTCGCAATCCTGGATCAATCAAGCAATCACGATGATACTGAGTTCGGAGCTAGGCTGCATTACATGTAAACTGCACGCTGAATGTACGGCCAGGAAATATGTCGTGCGTCGAAAACAGTGATTGTGCCGCACCAACCCAAGCTAATAGCAAATGTCATCTCATTCCATCCAGTTTTACAACCTAGTTAAATTTCACCGACAATTTTTTCTAGTAGTTTCCACACCGAAAATGGCGCTTAAGTCTAGCGCACACAGCACGATCTTTGTCGCTGGCAACAGAGATCTTGTCTTCTGTTGTCAGCGACGAAAAAGGATATCTAGTATATTTGATGTTGAAGATCGTCGTCAGTGACAAAAATCTTTTATATCTGCTTCCCGCACACAGCAAGTTTTCGTCGCCAGCGACAAAAATCTCCGTCCTCAGCGACGAAAATCATGCTGCGTGCGCTAGACTTTAGTGTACGCCGAAGATCTTGTGGCCTACTCCAAAATCCATAATAAATGGGGGGATCAAAAATATGCGGGGGGTAGGCATGTGAACAACTAGGAAGCAGCTTCTCGACATACCTGTTCTTATGATACACTAACATCACCTAAAAACAGGGAAAACACACGACAGATCGAGAAACTGAGTTTTACTGCAGTCCTTGCGTTCACATCTTCGGGAAAATGGCCAACTTTAAAATGTAGGCAACTCCAAAATTGCGGTCAATATAAGAAGCCGAGGGTTTCAAATTTGCCAAATTAATAAACGTCCCCCCGTGTATTATGGGTTTCAGAGTAAGTACAAAGAATGCACTTTGGGTGCGAGGGAGGAGCAGGCTGCTTGCGTGACCTTCTTCGCGTGACTTGGCAAGTGGTGCACATCTGTTCGGGAAGAAATTGAACTTCTCACTACAATGAACGGAGAAGTTCATATGAATATTCCAAGCCTTTCCCTTGGGAAAATAACGCTATTGTGCTAGCAAAAACATTATAAATAATGAACTAGGTAACCACAGGTTTGCCATATGAATGGGAAATAGGCTCAAATGCATTCACACTGCACAGCGGTAGTCAAAACAAAAACGATTTCCTACTCATGGCAACCAGCTGGTATCACCAATGTAGAACCCCGGTGTGCAGCAAGGAAGATTCAAGGACATGGGTCTCAGTGTCCTAACCGACGGAGGATGGGGCTGGGATAACTCCCAAATGCCCCCATGCTTTTCATGTCCTGAATTTGTTGAAATATCCATGACTTTTGAGTATGAGACGAGAAATCATAGAGGTTTGCTGATTCCCAATGCTAGGCTAGAGCATGCAAAGAAACGTTGGTGTTAAATATTGGAATGATACTCCTGGCAACATTCAAGAGCATGAGTCACTCGCTCGTTTCAAAAAAGATTTAGACAGCACTTCCAGAATCTGCAAGACCTGGACATGGTCCCTTGGTAGAACAGCAATTTTATTCCATTTACCTTCCTCTTTCCAGCTACTGTAACTATATGTTTTCTTAAATCTAACAAAGAGGATGTACGTTTTAAAATCAGGAACACCGGAGAGGGGGGCAGAGGGGAGCAAGCGCCACTTTTGCCTTTCATTTGGGAAGCAGGGGGAGCAAGTGTACCTTTTCTTAATTGCAACAAGACTCCTTTTCAGATATTGATATGATACAAAGGAGACCAAATAAGCTATATAGGTAAGCAATATATGATTGGAAGTGAGAGCTATTTGCATGATTGTGAGAATTTAGCCCTGCTAAAGGATTAGAGGTGCCTTTCATCCTATCGAGCCACCAATGCTAAGCGATGTCTCAAAGAGGAGCCCATGCTAGTTGGTGCCCTTTTGTTCCTGTTGGCCCCCCCTAGTCCCGCAACCATTCCGGTGTCCCTGGTTAAAATATTAGTGGAAATTTAAGTTGAAGGTGCCCCTCAACAGTGTTCAAGGGAGGAGCATTTTCGGCCCAAATACACTGAAGGTTTAAACTTCCATGCCCACCGATGTTTTGACAGTAAAGCGAATTAGCACCTCACCGCATAGTGTATCCTCTCGATTCTCAAGATTTTACCTCCGTTTCCCCCCGATTCCTAGGGGCTTGGAGGGTGCTTCTGAGAGGGCTATAGTTCTGGCATGAGCATTTAGGACTGGATGCGCTTCCTGGCGTCATCAATGGTCGGCGGTGGGCCTCGAACCCAGGACTACGCTGGTATGAGCCGAGTGCATTACCGCTAGGTCACGGCTGCTCAACCTCACTGCATAGTGACTTTGGTCAAAAATGCAAGAAAGGCCCTGGACGTATACAACTTTAACTGATAGTCAACTCTCACTAACAGTAGGGCACCTGACGCAGTTAGCCATGTTTAACTAAGATAACCCAAATTCTTTTACACTAGCACTTCACCACTTTATGTTTACATAAGAGTGATTGTGAACAGAAAGTGCTGCTATTAAGCCAAGCGCACACAGCACGACTTTTGTCGCTGGCAACAGAGATCTTGTCTTGTGCCCTCAGCGACGAAAAAGAATTTCTAGCATATTTGATATTGAAGATCGTCGTCGGCGACAGAAGTCTTCTATATGTGCTTCCCGAACATAGCAAGTTTTCGTCGGCAGCGACAAAAATCTTCGTCCTGAGCGACAAAAATGTTTGTCCTCAGCGGCAAAAATCTTCGTCCTCAGCGATGAAAATCGTGCTATGTGCGCTAGGCTTAAAGCAGCACTTCAGTCCCTTTTATCTTTGTGAGGACTTTTTCATTCTTTCAGACCTCCTACAGACCATAGTGTTTTGAACGCAGGTAGTTGTAACGAGTGAGAAGGAACTAGTTAGAAGAATTGCTATTGCCAAAAGAAACTTTGCCAGCAAGTATAATATGCTCACAAATCATGATCTTTCCCTAAAAATGAAGCTCCGACTTACCCAATGTTACATCTGGTCGTCCCTACTTTACGGGTGTGAGACCTGGTCTCTGACTCCTACTTTAGAGAAGAAACTTCGGTCGTTTGAAATGTGGACATACAGAAGGCTAGGAAGAATATCGTGGAAAGAAAGAAAGCAAATAAGGCAGTTCTAAATATGTTTGGCCTGAAATCGACTAGTCTGATGTCAACCGTTCGAAAAAGAATTACTAGATATTATGGACACATCAGACGTCATAACAGCATACAAAAGTCATTAGTAGAGGGAATGGTTGAAGGTACAAGAGGTCGCGGAACCAATTGGGTAGATAATGTCACTAGATATGCTGGGATGGGCATCAATGATTGTGCAAGGAAGGCGATGGACAGGAAGGAGTGGCGAATCGTAGTCTCCAACGTCGTGGCCGACACGGAACAGCGAAAAGTTGTAACGAGTGCTGACAGGACGTGCTAGGCTCGAGGATCAAGTGCACAATAGGTGACGAGCTGTTACTCTATAAAGGTTTTTCTAATGTGTTCAAGGCCAAAAGTGGTTAGCTGTACATGAAAGGAGCCGCTCCCTCGAAATGAGCATCTCTTGGAGTTACTCAGATTGGAAAACTCTGTCATCAAGGATTAAAGTACTTTGCTTTTGGCGTACACACAATAGATGCTTCAGTGAAGTCATGCAATAGAGGGAAAAGCAATAAGCGCCATGTCAAAATGTCAAATTATCCTTGAGGACTGCAGTTAATCTTGGAAGCGCTATTCTGGCAAAACTAAGCCGGAAGCAAGTATTTTTAAGTCGCGTCTTGGAATGCCTAGCGCACACAGCACGATTTTTGTCACTGGTAACAGAGATCTTGTCTTCTGTCGTCAGTGACGAAAAAGAATTTCTAGCATCTAGCCTAGCGCACACAGCACGATTTTTGTCGCTGGCAACAGAGATCTTGTTTTTTTTCTGTCGTCTGCCACGAAAAAGAAGTTCTAGCATATTTGATATTGAAGATCGTCGTCAGCGACAAAAATCTTTTATATGTGTTTCCCGCACACAGCAAGTTTTCGTCGCCAGCGACAAAAATCTTCGTCCTCAGCAACAAAAATCGTGCTGTGTGCGCTAGGTTTTGAGCTCCTGGTGTATTTGGGCCCTTTGTGTTACAGTATTTTTAGTGAAAGCTAAAATAGGCCTAAAATCTTACAGAGTTGCCAAGAGCTCCGAGTGTCTCTGTTACGTCACTGATGGGTGTATTCCATAGAAGTGCAAACTAAAATCCTTTTTAAAAATGATAGAGTTTTTAACGCATATTTTTCAGATATGAAAATGGAAGAAATATTACCAGTTCTATATCTCACTCTTTCCAGCTTACTGAGGTCTACAGGGATTTTTTATATAAGAAACCCAGCTCAAGGCTTAGTACTAAAAGTTTCCTAATTTTGGCCAAATTTTAGCTCTAAAGTTTCTTAAAAATTTCTTAATTTAGCGAACTAAACTGCTGTGAAACTGTACGTAGAACATGAATGAAGAGAGCGAGTTGTCCCATAACAAAACAAAATGCGCCAGTACGAGCAGTGATGTGCCGAGAGACCTGCTGTTGGGGGGGGGGCATTCTGACCACATGACCAACTATTGTTACTAAATTGTTACTAAAAAAAGGTCAGAGAAAATACTGTGGCAAACCCTCTTGCTGCCTGCCTGGCTAATATTTGACCAACTTTCTTGCAAATTTGGAAATATTCCCCATCAGCACATCCCTGAGTAAGAGTTAAATTCAAAAGCAATGTCATATTCACATTCTTTTGATGCAGCTTTAAGCTGAACGAAGTAAAGATTTCCATGTGTTATTTGTCTAAAGTTTTTTAAATCTTTCCTAGTAGTTCTAACAGTTTCTTAAATATTAGGCCGTTTAGTACTAGGTTGCTTATAAATTGGTTTCTTATAAAAGAACAAAATGTGTACCACCACTCATGCCTAAGACAAAGGGTCTATGAAAAGGACACTTTTAACTCTTTTCCTGCTCCCTCCAGCACCCTTCCGTAGCTGCGCACTTACAATCCGTGTAAACTGCTCGCCGGATGTAGGGGCGGTGACAATTGAAACTGCGACGAACCCTCTACTTACACCCTTTCACCTTAACGCCAACGGATGTCTTCAACTTGGTTCTACGCCAGAACACCAAAGGAAAATCGAATCCAGCGCAAATAAACTGCCCGGATACCAACCTGATATATCTGCCAATGCGATAACAATGATTGGAGAGCTTGCATGCCGGTGTTAAGGCTGTGTTTACGTGACTAACAGGTATAAGCTAATACACTCATTCATCACAATAAGAGCCTCTTGTGACTATTATTCTAAATCTACCCGCATGATGTATTCGCATTCATTGGAATTCTTATCTGCTCCTCCCCCTGTTACACGCTACGTGAGTCGCACCGTAAGGGTGGTTTCTGCGGTCAGACCAGGGTTTTTTAATTAATTTAATTATAACGATATCCCTTCAGCATACTTACAAATATAAACTTAATTAACTTGTGGCCAGGGCAGTCCCCCAGGGGTGATTTTTAAATATTTTAATAAGGGGGGCTCTAGGTACAATGCTAAAAAGTGGGTGTGGCATATTTGCAGCCACACCCATATTTTTGAAGATGGAGATATGATAATTTAG
Source organism: Cassiopea andromeda (assembly GCA_018155075.1). NCBI lineage: Eukaryota > Metazoa > Cnidaria > Scyphozoa > Rhizostomeae > Cassiopeidae > Cassiopea > Cassiopea andromeda. The sequence continues at coordinate 55,392 of WIPJ01001379.1, forward strand.
TCTAATATCGAAATAATATAGCCAACATTTACAAAGATCTCAATAGCCATTATGTAGTGAGGAAATTCATCATAGCAATACCATACAAAACATTGGAAGCAAGGTCAATGCGCTTTGAAAAGCAAGATTGATACAAAAACTTAGGGGACTGAGCCCCCAAAATGAACAAAAATTTTAACAAGAAGGGCTCCGTTGCCCTTCGCCCCCCTAGAAATCACCCCTGGCTACTCCCCATTATCTGTAGATGCAGTTGTGTAGCAGTCGATACAGAGAAAACACAATCTGCTCGTGCACATTATTCACAATTGAAATCCACTCTAAAACCAACTGAAAACCAACTAACTTACACACTAACCTTCTACTATTTATCCACTACACACAATAGACTTGGCATACGATTGACAGCCTTCGTAATGGAAGCGAGACTGAGCTAATAATGCCATATAAGGTTATGGATATGGGCGAGGTGGCAGAGCGGTTAGAGCGTATGCCTCCCATGCGGAGAGTCTACGGTTCGAGTCCAACTCGATGCCCTGACTGAATGCTCGCTCACTGTTCACTCAGCAGTGAATGGGTACCTGGCGGCAACACTGGGGAGACAAAGGCGGTGAGGACAAGAACTGGCCATCCAACCTCACAGCCGATGGCTCAGGATAAATGTCCTCTCTAACACGCACTCCACTACGTACGAAAGTATACGGGAATACCTTTAAGGTTATGGATAGCGGTCCTATTACATATCAAGCTCGGTCACTTTTGCTCAGATGACCCCTTGCATTGCGTCATGCTAAGAACAAACAACCCCCCCTGATGCACAACAGCCCCAATGGAGAACAACATTTTAAAATAGTAAAAGGGCAGGGAAAGAGGAATATCAAATCCCTAAACATCGAAGACCCAATAAAAGCACATATTTGATATTAGCAAAACTTTGAAGTGATTGAATGAAAATTACGCAAAATATAAGCATTTAGAATTTTGGACTAAAGCACTAAAATGTCCCGAATGCTACACGTCCCATCTGAATGTCCTATTGTGTCTTGGGCTGGACAAAGAATTCACACGAGAAAATACTCCATTTGTAATTGAAACTATTTTGTGAAGACCAACTCTGAAAACATGTACTCTAAATGGCTTGAACGCAATAATCAACTAACTAACTTATCCTACGGCTACATCTATATAGGAAACTACGGGCTTGCGCAGAGAATGCCAATCTGACAGGAGCACATCACACGGCAGCGAGGCACGTGCACTTACCAAACTGCACTCGTGCTGCGCCCCCAGAGAGACACAGATGCACATTCTCAACATGTCCTATTTGAATGTCCCATCTACCAGTGTCCAGAAAAAGTCACGGCTCCTCGGCTGTGATCCGGAGGAAGATTTCCTAAATTTTTATGAGTTTTGAGGAAGGCTCAGTAATTGTAAAAAAACAAATCTCGCATGAGGAAAATTCTGATACATGTAAATCAGGTGATTTGGCATGAGGAAAATATATGGACAATATGGGAAACTTCATATCGATGCATAATGAGGAAGGTTATACATAAAGAAGTTACTACCGGGGGATGGTTCGAGTTTTTTCTGCACTGAGCTATCTACATTTTCGACAACTTTGTTAATCTCGGGTGTGTGCTGAGTGTTGCAGTTCTTTCGTTATGCAAAACTTCTCAAACAAAATTATGTTGCGGAGTGAGTGGCCCGGCGGCCCCAGCCAGTTCCATTAGTTTAACTGAAATTAAGCGTGGATGCGACATGCATAGTAGGCCTAAACTATCTGAAAAAGCTAGATATAACAGCCTACTCAAACAACAAACAACAACAACACATATCAACTTGACCCCACGGACTTGAATCGAGTGCCACCCACCCCTCTACTTTACGGACATGGAGAATCATGAAAAACATGTAGAACCATCTACCCCTAAAGCGTGACGTAATTATTGAACAGCCCCTTTTCTTGGGAGACAGCCAAATAAAGAACCTTGTGGCATACAGAGAATGGCGACTTGTAAAAATTGTAACAATGGAAGCTATAAGTGCAACAACGCCCATATTTTGGGTGTTGCCTAGCTGCAGCCACGCCCATATTTTTAAAAAAGCTCGTATGAAACTGGTAGTAGTGTAATTAACCAATGGGAATATATGTGCATAGCATATATCAATAACCACGTACCAAAATTGATCAATGCTTTATACATAAATTGAAAGCAATGTCAATGCGCTTTGGAATGCAAAGTCATTTGGGGACTGAGCCCCCTAAAATTAACAGCAATTTAAGCAAGGCGGCTCTACTCCCCTGAGTCCTCTAGAAATCACCCCTTGGCTATAGGTAGGGAGGACTGATCTAAAGGTGTTGTTGCTGTTGTTGTTGTTTACTTTATTTTGAGTAGGCTGTTATACCTAGCTTATTCAGCTAATTTAGGCCTACTATGCATGCCACATCCAGGCATGGGACCCCTAGTTTAACGTCCCTTCAGAAAGATGGCGGAGTGAGCTGTTTCGGTCATTCATCTGGAGGTCGCCCATCCAGTTTCTGACCGTATACAGCCATGCTTACCTTCAGTTAAGCAAATGGAACAGGCTGGGCCGCTTGGCCACTCACCCCGCAAGTCCAATTTATTCCAAAGGTGCCAAGAATTCTTCATAATTGAACGTTGTACCACGAGGAGAGGTGCATACAAGACAAGACGGCACAAGATATCAAATTCACTCGTGCTTCACAAATTTTCCCTGGTTTTCTGCTCATATTTTACAACAATTTCGTGCAGTATTTGTCACACGATATTTTTGACAATGCTCGAATGCCATGTTATGAGTCGAACTGCTCATGTGACATGAGCATACATACTGAGAAGACGAGTGTCCGAGTTACGAGGAGTGGAGTTTTTTTGAGAATAATAGACATTAAGGAGACGAGTTTCGAGTTACGAGGAGTTGTGTTGAGCACACATTAACATTGAACATTAGGCTTCGAGGAAGCATTGAGTCGAGAACTCTTGGACTTATTTTGTGTACGTTGTTCCTATAATTTGCTTCTTTACTGATATATGTACTTCAAAAAAAATTCAACGCGCGGAGTTATTCAGTAAATTCTCGATTCCCCCAGACACTCAAATTATATCGACAATCTTGGGGAAAAATGAGCAGTGTTTTCCGAACATGCCACATAGATTTGAAAAGTATTATAACAAAGTTCAATAGCTCTGAAAACTATTTCAGGGAGCTGGGGCAGATCCATACTGGGTTGGTAATAATAATAATCATCTTCTTCTTCTTTATGCCTCTTCATAAATGAAGGTTGGCCACTTTCAGGTATTTTTTTCCACTTCTCTCTGTCCTCGGCACTCTTTGTCATTTCCTCAAACTTCCTTATTTCTGTTACACTGTTTCCAATGTCATGCCATTTCATTCTTTTCTACCCCTAATTTTGCACTTCTGAGTTATTTCTGTCTTCAACATATCTTTCAATTCCTTTCCTGCTGATTCTCTTAGAACATGTCCTAGAAATCTAAATCTTCTTTCTTTAATTTTAGTCCCAAGTATTGGACCTAACATTCCCATTTTTCTTCTCACTTCTTCATTTGACACCCTCTCAGTCCAACTAATCTTGAGTACCCTTCTAAGTGCCCAGTGCTCGAAAGCATAGCATAACAATCATCATGAATTGAAATAAAAGTTTATTTCAATTCATGATTATTATTATTACTTCAAATCTCTAAAAAGTTTCTTATAAACTTATTTCATGCGTGGAATGCTACGCATACGAATTCTAGTCATCTAGCACCCTCCTTCCTTTCATTAAAAGTGAATTGTTATATTTGTAGGGTCTTGCAGTAAAGAAATGGAAATAACAAAAAGTTTGCGATGACTTTACCTATGTCTCATCTTACGAATCCATACTACGACAACGGCAATGTTAACCAACAGCACAGCAACTTTAACTCAAGCTCACGACAACTTAAACTCACGGACGGCTTACACTATTAACTTCTACTTGCGACTTCTACTGACGACTGAACTACACAACACGGCGTTGGCATTTTATGGCAGACACATGACACAACAAAAAGAAAGGGTTATTACGTAAGGGCGATTAAAACATAAGTTAGCAACTGATGGGGAATGGCATGGAAACAGATTACTCACAAACAATGACTGGAAGGAAAAAAAATTAAAACTACCTCATAGACAGGGAACAGTAAACCTATTGTGTAACAGAATGGATACCAATATATCAAGATTCTTGCATCTATTGCCTTCTATTGTTAACCTAGCACAATACACAATTAGCCAGCAGAATGTCTTGTCACTTATGCACAGTGCCATATCAAATAGCACAGCGAGCGTCTCTGTTGAACATCTGTGGCTCTTGAATTGCGTAAGAGAAGGAAATTTGAACCCGGTCAGCCATTCATTCGCAGAATTGAACCCGGTCAAACCTTTTCAAATTTAAGCAATATGAAACTCCTACAGGCTTCACAGAATTTGACTGGGTTGCGATCGTAAGTCATTCATTGAGAGTGCTTAGGCCGTTCTGATGCAACTCTGGTTTAAGAGAAGGATATTTGAACCCGGTCAGCCATTCATTCAAAGAGTTGAACCCGGTCAAACCCTTTCAAATTTACGCAATACAAAACTCCTATAGGCTTCACAGAATTTGACCGGATTGCGATCGTAAATCATTCATTAAGAGTGCTTAGGCCGTTCTGATGGAACTCTAGTAGACCTTCAATGCAGTTGATAGCATGCAAGAAGGAAAAGTCGATGTTTTTTTAAAAAGCAGTAAATAAAACAAGCTTTAATGAGTTCAGAGAAGATTGTGGAGACTTGACAGAGTCCATGTAGCTTACAAAGCCTTTTTCAAATGACTATCCGTCAAATAGAACGACATACAAACGTTTTAGAAATGAGTGTGTCCTAAGCTGCAAAAGGGCGTTGTCCCCCAGAACTTCAAGGTTGAGCCCGGTCACCTGGTTCGCTGGATCTGCGCCTGGGGTGCAAATTTTGTTTCTTTCTAAACTATTCCAGAGCTTTGAACTGCGAAAATAAAACGCCTTTTGGCCATTGATCGTTTTCAGTACCGGTAATCTAACATCAGTACCGGGATCCTAACATCAGTAACGGTATCCTAACATCAGTACCGGGATCCTAACATCAGTACCGGGATCCTAACATCAGTAACGGTATCCTAACATCAGTACCGGGATCCTAACATCAGTAACGGTATCCTAACATCAGTACCGGGATCCTAACATCAGTAACGGTATCCTAACATCAGTAACGCTATCCTAGCATCAGTACCGGTATCCTAACATCAGTACCTGATGAGCGCAGAGACCATTCTCTGTCATCTGAACAATTTATGACTAAATTACTCAAATTCCTGTACATTCCTGCCTTTATGATATCATAATCTAACAACAAACTTGATCTTATCTCCCTCTCTACTTAAACTTTCCCGATTTTCTCAGCTTTTCCTTTGTCAGGGCTTTGTTATAGGCCCTACGGCCTTTCCCCAACATTACTTACTAAAAATAAAAAAACAAAAGTTATAAAAATAAATAATAAATAATACTTTCGAATTTGGCATCATAATTTTCTTACATAAATTTCCAAAATTCCTGTACATTCCTGCCTTTATGATATCATAATACTTGCGAATTGCTTAACTCTAAGCTTAGCGAAATGGTTCCAATAAAACCCGGTGTTCGACAGGGATACATTCTTTCCCCAGATCTCTTTTCATTGTTTCATTGTATTTCAAATTTGGCATTTTGCAGTGTTTACTATACTTCAAGTGCCTGAAACTCCAACATGGTTTTAAGAAAATTATCATAACTTTCTTACAGCATGATCACCTTTTACTAAGGTATCAGTTAAGCAAATTTTCCAAAAGCACCTATGTGGCTCAAACCTAGCATATCCAGCAAACTATTGTTATTAATTGCAGTCAATAAGCAGGGGGGAACTTAAGGGGAATATGGGGTGGCTCACCACCCAACCTTGAAAATTTGTTGCTTCGCTAGTAGTACAATGTACTACTGAACCTAGGACCATACCGTTGCTACAAAAAACGTCTCAGATGAAAAATTTTCGCTGAGCAACCTCTAACACACTCCAAAAATGAACTGAAGGGCGTGGTCGCTAAAAGGGTGTGTCATTAAAAGGGTGTGGCATAGTGTCCCACAGGAGAAAGCTGCGCCCTTGTCCTGGTGTGTTTCCAGCACATCTGCTTATTATCATGCAATGCTAAGAAGTATTCTGGAGATTTCTGCAAACATAAAGACCTAGACAAAACTCAAATTGACTTCAAAGAGTATTACATGTCTTTTTTATGAGAAACTATCATTTTGCCTGAGCATCAATTCTCTTAACTTTCAAGAAATTGATCCTGATATTTTCCTAAATTTTCTTAATATCTACTGAAATAAACTGGCCCAAATGGGTTAAACTTTCTTTGTTTATCTTGTATACTCGAATTTGAATTCCATCTTCAACATTTTGAATGCAATAATGATGCAATACCGATTTTCGGCCTACAAAACACAAAAAATTGTTGTGAAATTGAGCCTTGTGATTCTCTCAAGATTTTCTTAAGATATTGGCCATTTGAGCCTCATTTTCTTATAAATTTTCTACAAAAAACGTATAGTACATTTATCAGGAGTTTCTACATTTTCCAGGAATAATTCCATAAGATAAATTGCATTGCAGGTTTTGTGGACACCCTGGCTGCAGCATCGAGTGGTTTCCACCGAATTCTGTTTTGGGGGCAAATTTAATTCTATTTTTCTTACATCGATGAAAAATTTGGTATGATCTTCCCGATGAGCCCAGAACTTCACTTTCAAACAATTCTTTCCCAAAGCATTTTAAAAGCACTTATTCCAAATTCGTTATCATTCAGGGAAAACATCTGCCAGAAATAGTACATTCACTGATATTTGCACCTTTGCATCTTGCATAAATCTTTGCACCAGCGTAGCATCATACCCGGTGTGAACGCTGCATGAGGGAGCATGGTGATTGTCATTTACCCTTTCGTGTTCACTAGCTCAACATCAACTGCGGAACAAGTTTTCCTCCTTAGCTATTGTTTTGCATGTAGCTGTAATCGTATTTTAAATTTAAGACTAGTATTATGTATTACACGTTTTTTTTTTATAAGAAAAAAGTTTATAAGAAAATGAGGCTCAAATCGTCAAAATCTTAAGAAAATCGTAAGAAAATCACGAGGCTCAATTTCCAAAATTAAGTGTTTTTATAGGCCAAAAAGCGGTATTTCGTCGTTATCGCATTCAAAATGTTTAAGATGGAATTCAAATTCAAGTATACAATATTATTAGCGAAAGTGTATACCATTCTAGCCAGTTTATTTCAGTAAAAGTTAAGAAAAATTTAAGAAAATCTCAGGCTCAATTTCGGGAAATGTTAAGAAAATTGAGGCTCAGGTAAAATAATCATTTTCTTATAAAAAAAAAACGTGTATATGTAATGGCCCCTGCGGAGTCAGGCACTGCTCCTCGGGGTATCGTCTTTGTAGTCTAGTAATGTTTGGCTTGTAAGTAATGATGTATGTAACTCGTTCCAAGCTTTTCCTTCTGAATAATAACAACAATCTTTGCTTACAATATGTTGTAGAGATCTCGGGACCAGTGTAGTCCTGTATTATAAGTCACGTGACATCTATACGTCAATCAATCATTTATAGCCTTATGCAAGCAGTAGAGTTCAGGAGTTGATTTAGAGTGTCGCCGAGTTGAGACTTGAGTTCAGCCTATACAATGTTTTAATACATAAATTGTTCTGTATATATTTTACATAAAAATATGCGTTTATATTGCTCAGCCCTAACAACACAATACAATAAAAGGGAAGTTTTCTCTTGTTAGCAACTAGTGCTCGACTGCTCAAGAAGTTAAGAAAGTTCAGTACTGGATTTTTGCAACCTAAGAAAATTTAGAAGTGCTTAAAATGCGATTTATCTGTGTACAAAGTGCTATGCATGTTATACAGGTTTTCCTAACCTAACCTATAATCTAACCTATAATATTACCCATAATCTAACCCATAATCTAACCTATAATCTAACCTATGATCTAACCTATAATCTAACCTATGATCTAACCTATAATCTAACCTATGATCTAACCTATAATCGAACCTATAATCTTACCTATAATCTATCCTATAACCTAACCTATAATCTAACCTTTAATATAATCTAACCTTCTACTTACTAAGATTTATCATAGTTTCGGGTGTACGAGGAGCATTTTACTTTCCTCTGATATGAATAAGGAAAACATTGAAACTCAAAAAAGTTTTGCTAAGAAAGAGATAGGAACGTTTTGACACTGGAATCGTGAAAAAGTTCAGAAAGTTTGAGTGCAGGGCCAAGAAAGCTTTCTTATGAAAACAATATCCACCGGGAGAATCCTCTTGCAAAGTAATCCATTTACACTTGCATGCTAAAAGTACTATACATTCTGAGGTGATTTTTAGGGGTTTAGGGGGCAGATCCCCCTTGTTTACTTTGCTGTTTATTTGCAGGATATGGGCGTGGTTGCAGATGGGCCACACCCAAAATATTATCGTAGCTACACCAAGAGCTCCCCTTGCTAAAGCTTTTAGAAATTACCAAGGTATATATTATGGTTATTAATTCATTATTTCTACACATTGTTCTGACTTTATATTTACAATGGAATTTTAAATTTTGAAATAAAATAAAACTCTCTACAAGAATCATGCAAAAGTGCAGTTTTTTCACAAAGCAATAAAAAGCTTCCATATGCATTTTTCTGCAAGATAGCAAGCTGCCTAAATTATTTTGAAATTACTCCTCTTCAAAGTCTCAATGTGAT
>WIPJ01001379.1:73444-92679 GCA_018155075.1 Cassiopea andromeda
ACTTGCAAAACAGGAAACAATTTTAGGTGCCAAAAACAACAGGGGGACACTTTTCTCCCTTCCCCTTAAAAACCTGCTACTGTGTCTAATTTTGATTTAATTGGGCTTTTCTGTGATAATAAGCCCTGCTTTGTATCCAGATGTACTCTACTTGCAAAACAGGAAACAATTTTAGGTGCCAAAAACAAGATACCAAGTAAGATACTTAAATGCCAACACATTTTTAGAATAGGTTATGATCCAAGTGTTTTTCTGGCACCCTATTGTAGAGAGGTATAATAAGGAGAGGAGGGGTAGACACTTTTTCAAAATGTCTACATTTGGTGTTGAATGCTATACAAAAGTCTTTGCTTAGGGGTTTCAATAAATGGATGGTGCAATTTTGAAACTTTGCAACCAGGTCCCCAAGGAGCCACATGGTCACAAGAGCTAGGGTGTTATGCCTCCCACTTTTCCAACAACCAAGGTGCTATCTTTGGTTGAGTACAAAGCAAATACAAGCTACAAACAGGGATGTGCCTATAAACTTTCCATTTGGGGGGGGGCATTTTGACTATTTGACAATTTCACCAATTACTGTCGTTATTAATCAAGAAGGTCACAGAAAACAATATGACAAATAGGATAGGAAATCTCGTGAAGTATGACTGACTTTTGACCACCCCTCTTACAATTTGGGGGCATGACGCCCCAAACGACCCCCAATAAGCACATCACTGGCTGGAACAATAGGCAGCCCTGTACCTAATTAGGCAACACCCCTTTGAATGTTTGTAAAGGAAGACTACATTTACAATTAGTGTGGCGAAGATCGAAAAGATTTTCGCTCAATGAATAAACAACTCCGGTGTGTGTTTGAATGACAAGTTTCTGGTACGATGTTTGGAAACGTGTTTAATTTTACTTTGTTGAGACAAGCCTACAAATGATAGCAGCAGCTTCAAACCAAAACTATTTTGTACTACCCGCAAATATTTTGCCTTCACAACTTTTCTTCGCTGTCAAGGCCCTGTCAAATCTGCGAAGTATAATCGGCTTTGTGCATATAGCGCCTTCGTTTGTTACTTTCCTACCGTGAACTTGGCATTTTGATAATCTTCATGCATCGCAATATACTGGACTGCCGAACAGTATTGGTAAAACTTTCCAATACACCATTACCTAAGATTCCACGATCCCAACATGCCAGATCTACCGACGAAATATGTATTTTCTGCTGAAATGTTGCATAGCTAGGTCAAACAAGCGAGCTAGCTTGGGAAACAAGACCTGGCTTTAGCGTTCTCGAGCAGAATTCAACAACACTCATAGTTAGATAACGAGAATGGCATGACTTCATATTGGCAGTACAAGAATGCATTCTTTTATTTTGGCGTAGGTGGAGTGTTTTGTTTGCCAGATCAAAACCGCAAGAAAATGCCTTCTCGCCTACACCGGCTTGACAGTGAAGCATGGAAATGTGCTCAAAAAACGCATTTCGAAACGAAGAAAGCATATGATTGCCATTAAGTTTTCGTGCTTAATGATGTGCAAGACTTTGGATCTCGTGCGTCTTACAGAAAACATTTAAACCGCAAATTACGAAATCACTGCTTCGACATGCCGGCTTGTAAAACATCAAAACACAAGGGTCAAATAATACTTCCCAATAACTTTCACGAACCATGTGGAAGGCTATGTAACGGCATAAGTAGAATGTATTGTAGCATGAAATTCAGCTGAGAGCAATTACATAGAAAGAAAGCAACGGTTTTCGGTTGCCATTACTCCACCGGCATTTAGGCTCCTTGCCTAATTTGTGCTAATTCTTTCCAAAGCCATATTCATACGAGTCACGCAATCATAATTTTGCAAACAAAGCGAAATAACAAAAGCAAAATACACCAACCTGAAGCCAAACTATAAGTGAACGTAAAGCAGATGTCTTCGATGACTTTCAATCAAAATTTATACCTGAAACTGCAAATATTTCGTCTCGAGTGCACTACACCGTCATTTTAAGCCTCCGCCAACCTCATGGCCAGAACAAGAATACAAGATTACAAAGCTCCTCCACAATTACAAACCAGTCTGCGGTATGAGCACCAGCTGATTCAATAATGGGCGGAAAAGCCGGGAAGTTCCGCCGCCTTCATTGAGAGAAAATTAATTCCCTTCAGGACACACAAGCAAGTAACTTGAAAATCCTATCGTTTGTACTTGGTAGCCAGTATACCTTCTGGGATTTTCTTCGGCACAAATTCTAGTCTAACTTGTTCTGGGACAAAATGGCTCGCCATTTGAGCTGGTAGAACTTGGGCAAACCTATAATTATGATGACATAGATAGGCTAGTAATGAGAATAATGTCTATATGGGCTAGTAGCTTGTAGTACATCTAAAAACCAGACTGGAAGCTTAGCTATACACCTATACAAAAAGCACACACACAGAAAGTTCTAAATTTCTCTTGAATTCAAACCGAAAAATTCTGATCCAAACACTTTGCAAAGTTGGTGGGGCTACACCACTGACCCTCTTTCCTTACACCTCACCCAACGTCATCGGGTCATCACTCCAAGGTCACCCTATTGTAATCATATTGGACTTATCGAGAATATTTGTCAAGAACAAATAAACAGGAAGTTCTGATAGCACACCAAAGATATGAATGGAAGCCTGGTCTAAATTTTTAAAATACCTAAGGCTTATTGTGTGATAATTTTTTATGAGCGATATCGTAGGTGATGTACTAACAACAGTCATTAGCATGGTTAATATCTCGATACATTTCCTGCAATGGAGGCCCATGCATGGGAGCACATACTCTAGTGTCTCTAATAGAAGGGGGAGGCAGTAGACGGGGTGTTCACATTGGCCAATTTTTAATAGAAGGGGGGCGAATAGAGGGGGTTCTCATGTCGACCAGTTTTCAATAAAAAGAGGATGCTAATAGAAAGGGTTATGCATGTCGGCAGCTTTTCAATAGAAGTTGAGTCCCAAGAGAAGGTGGTTCGTGCTGGTAAGTTGTGTTATTAAAAGATAACTTAATTTTCTGCGTGTTCTGATCATGATCGGTTTTTAAAATTCAATAGAAAAGAGTGTTAATAATTCAATAAAAGGAAATTTCTCCTAAAAGTAATAGACGGGGGGCCCGTCTATTAGAGACACTAAAGTAATAGACTCGTTTGTGTACACATACTTTCATAAGAAACCTAGCTCAAGGCGTATGACGGATATCGTCAAAATTCAATTCAAGTTTTAGCAACGTAAAGCTAGAGAAAGAAAAAGATTCAATTCATTCAACATCTTTTGTTTTGAGATAGCAGTAAATTCGATTCATGTACGCAGGCTTGGTTCAAGTCCTTTTTGAGTAGTTATTTTGGAGATGAACAATTCTTGTTTTCTATTCGACTAGTCTAAATACACGAACCTTTTAAAGAACCGGGATAATCTGGAGCTTTTACCTGCAGGAGGACAAAGGCATGATTCCAGCGAGTGGGAATACCTATTTTTAAATACAACAATTCCCCATCAGCCTACTCTTTTATTTATAAGATTAAAGTTTATAAGACCATTGAGGTTCACAATTGCTAAAGTTTAGGAACAATTTAAGAATAATGAGAGGCTCAAGCTTCATCAAGACAAAAGAATTATTTTTTGTATCATAGTTATAATACTGACTTAAGATTTAGTCAGTATTATATATTTCTTAAATTTTTAGGCAAAGCTACACCTTTGGTATTTAAGAATAATTTAAGAATAATTCCAGGCTCAAAATCAGAAAACTTAAGAATATTGAGGATCGAAAAACACTTTTTTTAAATGTAGTAGTAGAAGTTTCTCAATTTTTAAGAACACTTTAGTTCTAATGTTATAAAATTTTCCCGACTTAAAGAGATAAGTTACAGAAAAATGAAACTTAAAGAAAGTTTTATATTTACCTTTAAAATTTTCCCCTAAGTGGTGCATATAAACCCAGGGACACTAACACAGGGAGGAGGAGGGCGGAAATTACCCTTCGTACTGAACTCTTTCCATTTCTTCTGTCTTGCGTAGAGACATTTGTCGGTCTTGTAGACAGCTTGGTTTAAGACAATTTTTCTGGGGGCAAGCCCCTAGGTCCCCAACTTAACATTGTGTAACTATGAGACCAGTATGCTAAACATTGTCGTTCTAGAAGAGAGTTTGACGACCAAAATCTACACCTGTGGAGGATTATACAAATACATAGATGTCCCCTCAAAGAAAGTCCTGAGAATATTAGATACAGTTTAGTAATTAAGTTATCTTTCTTTTACTGGAATTTACGTTTAAATATTGAAGTTTTTATCGATAAAATCCCTTTTCTTGTCTAGAATTCGCGGTAGTAAAAAGAACTCTGACTTTTCGTTCGAAAATCACAACTAACTTTTCCTACAATAACGTGACTAAAATAAGCTTTTCCCCCGGAATGACATATATTGTTGAGATAACGATGCCGTACTCGGAAAGTCGAGTGAAAAGAGCGTCCAAGTGTGCTAGATGTTCAGCCTCGGAAGAACTGGCGATCAGAAGATCGTCGATGTATACATACACAAAATCAAAGCCACGCGATGCTTGAAAAGGAAGGGTGTATTCAAGTATGATAATAGATGTAAACAAGAGATAAGATGCTATGACGTACTGTGAGGGTAGTATGTGCGTGTGGAAAATGATTGCGACGACATATATAAAAAAATAAGTACACCTAATGAATGTAATGGAAAAAAAAGTAACCAAAGTGGAGTTGCTACAACAGAAAAGCAGTCGTTGTCTATCATTGTCAAGCGATATTTTGGTCACATTGTCAGACAACATTTGTCACATCAGAGGACGACCAAGAATCACATGAATGGACAACCTAAAGAAGTGGACAGGAAAATCATATGGGAAAATGGTACGATTGGCAGAAGACCGTGATCCACTTAAATGTATGACAGTCAACGTGCCCTAATGCAGTTTTGTACCGCCTCCATGTCTGCCATTATGAAATTAACCAAACATGGTGCGATTATGCCCACACACACTCCATGTTTAGTAATTGCCAACATGGAAGACATGGAGGCGGTACAAAACTGCATTAGTACCCAGTCAACGTGCTAAAAGTGTAGGACACACTATGTTGATGATGAGAATTCAACAAAAGTGTAATCTGTTCATTAACACGAATTTTACCCAAATATATGTATGATCAGTACCAACACACTAATTACAAAAGCGATAGCTCAGAGTTCTCAAAGTTCCAATAATACTTGTTCTCAATTCAGCGAGTTCAATGAGCCCAAAGTTCCAACGATAACTTCAATAATACAGCAACAGCGCAGAAGCAGTAACTTCCAAATACAGCAACTTCCAACTAACGCTTTCTTAACACTAACGATAAACGGCAACAAGAACTCGACCACACTCCACGACAAATAAAGCACAACTGACTCAACAAACAAGTACAGTACAGCGATGGTGGTGGAACAACATCAACAGTGGATGACTACAAAGAACAGGAATCAACAGAAATGAATGACGCACTTCAAAGCATTACGTAATTAAGGAACAAAATACAAAACTAGTAGTTTAACATATCTTTAGGGTATTTGTCTTAACGACGTCACTGGTTGGCAAAATGCTCCTGAAGCCCCGAGCTCCCTCTCAGTGGCGCCGTGTTTTGGAAAGCAAGTCATTGCAATTGGGGTCATCCATAAGGGACGTCCGCGCATGTATGCCAGTTTTCAACGCCCTCTCTCCCCCTGTCCATGCCTGTCCACTTCTTGCTTAGCCCTCCCCCTGTCCTTGCGGACACTGAATTGGTAGACAATTAAAGAGCTACAAAATCTATCGAAAAATGAAAGCTCTTTAAAAAACTTTTTCAAAGAGTTTCTATTTTCCATAGTAGAACACAGGAAGAGGATCATAACATGACCTTTCAATACCCTCTGAAAAGGACATCCACATACAGGTAAATCTCCCTTTCTCACCCTGTCCACTTTTATCCGCATTCTTGCTAGCCCCCTCCCTCCCCTAAGCTGCGGACTTTCTTTATGGAGTCCCCTTTCAAAGAGGGCACCTTTGCCACTTCTACACCCTAAATGAATGGTAGGAGGGACACTTGCTTCCCTCTGCCCCTTCTTGCAGGCTGACATGACTGCTCAGACCTTCCAACGGAAGTACCTGTTTTCGCCATGTCCCATCATCAAGATAAAATCACTCAAGATTCTTAGCCACTAATAGAATGTAAGGATAAAATTTTACTGTGGATTATGGAAAAGGGCAAAAGGACAAAGAATTGAACATGACCATAGATAAGATTAACGTGCACGTAACGAGTATTTTAAGGAGAAAGGTCAATTCTCATTCAATGAATTTGAAGATGAAAGCTATACCATCTTCGAACTTGATCCGACCGACAGTAATCTAAAGCCATCAAAATAACGGTTGGTGTATAGGCTTTTTTATAAGAAAAACATTTTCTGGCTTTAGCCTTGATGTTTCTTAATATTTCGTCAAATCTAGTCTCAAATGTTTTTTAACTGATTCTTAAATTTCAAGCCAGGCGGCCCAACCAGTTCCATTAGCTTGACTGAAGTTAAGCATGGCTTGTACGGTCAGAAACTGGATGGGCGACCTTCCAGATGAACGAAAACAGCTCACTCCGCCGTCCTTCAGTAGGGACGCTAAACTAGGGGTCCCATGCCTGGATGTGGCGTGCATAGTAGGCCTAAATTAGCTGAATAAGCTAGGTATAACAGCCTACTCAAATAAAGCAAACACCAACAGCAACAACAACAACAACCGAGATTAGGCAATTGCAATGCAAGAAAGAGGGTGCTCAGGTTCTGTGAGGCATGTAATGCCTGTTGATTCTATTTTCTTGCTAGTTTGATCAAACATTGACTAGTAAAACAGTTATCTAAAGTTGTTATTTGAGAATCAGTCTGCCTACGCTGTTACATAATGCCCGCTGCGCGTGCATATCTGCAAATTAGCCTTTGTAAGACGAGAAGTGCCCCCACTTGCACCATGTGACCCCCTGAGGGGTGTGGTTGAATTTCAGAGCAAAATTGTTGATAAAATTTCCGAGAAATGATAATGAAAAAATGATCGCAAACCTACGCTAGGCTACACGGTTCAATAAAAGAAGGAGGGAATGTAGAACCGTGTAGCCTAGCGTAGGTTTGCGATCATTTTTTCATTATCATTTCTCGGAAATTTTATCAACAATTTTGCTCTGAAATTCAACCACACCCCTCAGGGGGTCACATGGTCCTTCACAGTAATATGTGATGTCATCAATTCTTAAAGGTTTCTCAGTTTTTGTCTAATTTCAGCCTCCTGTTTCTTATAGACATGTTACTTATAAGACAAACGTGTCTTGTAGTATCTAGGCAGTGGCGCCAGGGGGAGGCTACTGGTCTATAGCCCACGTCGGAACATGCTATCCTTACCTTGGTCTAATGTCAGACGACTAAACTCCTTGTCAGAAAATTTCGGGCACCACCCCTGAAAGCATCACTTGGAAAGGGCAGTTAACATGTGATATCATCAATCAATCACCAAGCTTGGCGGGGTATCATGTGCTCCTTCACAGTGCCATGTGCTGTTGTGAACCATGATCTTCTCATTATGAACAGGCAAATGGAGATATTTCTTGATATGTGACCCCCGCCATGCGAACAACAGCATATGCTAAACTAGAGCTTATTGAAGGTGTGTATTGTTTCATACAAAGCGCGTGGAGTTGTAAGTTACATATATTAACTCTCTCATGTCTCAAGAATCCATTGTATCATATTTGTCAATTTTATGATCAGAATAGCGAAAAAGAGCAGGCCTTGATCCATTCAATGTTTGAAGAAAAGTTTGGAAATTTGCTTGGCGCCATGACATATTGAGTAATGGCGCAATCAACGATGCCTGGGGAGCTCCATACCTATTACCATATGCGTTAGAGGGCTTCAAATTTAGGGAGACTGTAACATCTATACCCGAATGAGTAAGGCATCCTGGAGAGCAGTCAGAGACGTTGCCCAACTTCTTTCAGGAAAATTGCCTGAATGTATCAGATTTCTGCCCAACGAAGCTGCAACCCCTCAGCCATCCCTCTCGTACAATTATACCTGTAGGCAGCTACAGATTCAGATTCAGGGGCTAAACAATTCGTGGTTTTGCAGGTACAAGCAAAATCAATAATGAATATCAAAAATAACAATTAAGAACAGCACACATTAGTAACAAACAAATATCCCAACTCGAAAAGTTCAATCAGTCCGATGACAGCTTTCACAGCAACGGTAAGTGACAACGGTAGCGATAGCTTCCACGCCTTCAAACAATAACTGAAGCGGCGACTTTATCATACGGTAACGATAACTGCAAGCGACTTCAACTTATTGACTTAAACACATCAACGTACACGATTGTACTCAAGCTCACGGCGATCACATTACTCCCCAAATCGAACACGACTGACTCAACAAACAAGTACAGATACTGATATCACATAAACAACACACTCACAATAGAAATTAATTTAAACACAGAGGTGACCACAACAACGTGGTGATCAAAGAACATGAACTGTGGATGACTACAAAGAACAGGAATCAATAAAAATGAATGACACAGTACAAAGCATTACGTAATTAGGAAAGAAAAGACAAAATTAGTGCTCTAACACAGAGGTGAAAAAGAGACAGCACTTCGTTACATTGGACACGCAACTCCCATAATTCCTTAAAAGTCATGTGAACTCCTGTAATATTTGGAACCATATGCAGCTTCTATGTGATTTTCTGACTCTTTCATGATATAATCACCCTTATTTCACCACGTGGGTTTCTGGGCCACGACAGTAGTGAAGCATAGTTCATTGCTAGTGTTAGAGCACTAGTTTTGTCTTTTGTTTCTTAATTACGTAATTCTGTGTAGTGTTTCATTGATTTCTGTTCATTCGTGTTCTTTGTAGTCATCCACAGTTCATGTTCTTTGATCACCATCGTTGTTGTCATCACCTCTGTGCTTCAGGTAATTTCTATCGCGAGTGTGTTGTTTATGTGATATCAGTATCTGTACCTGTTCGTTGAGTCAGTCGTGTTCGAGTTGACGTGAAGTGTAGCCGTGTAAGTCGCCCTGAGTTTGTAGTTGCCGTTCGCCGTGAATTTGAGTAGAGTTGTGTAAGTTGTCGTGTGGAAGCCAGTGAGCTGAAGTTTTTTGCCGTTGTCGTTACCATATTATTGGACGAATTTGAACACTTACATGCCTTACAAAACCACATTGTACTTTTGGTTGCATCACAGTTTCCCAATCTGGATTGTTATTGTCATTGTAAGTCTTTAAATCTAAGAAACATTGAAGGCTCGATTTGAAGAAGTCTTAAGAAACAGCCGGGCTGACGAAGTATTGAGAAGCATCTGAGCTGAAGGCAGAAAGTTTCTTATTAAAAAGCGTATAGGGTGTCGGGGTTGTCCATATAAGTTGCATGATTTGCGGACGCCTTCGCAGCGCTCTTTCTTCTTTCATTCATTCACTAACCATTCACACACAGCTGACGCACATCATGCATGAGTAGTGGTTGTGATATGCACTAATATCGTGTTTGCTATATGTTTAATTCAAGTATAGCCTTACATTAGTCATGTTTACGTTCAAGAGTTGTTTTCCAAGTTGTTTTTTAACCATATTTACGTAAATTCCGTATCCTGTTATTCTTAAATTTGATTGGTAGTAATTTATAGATTCTATGTAAGTTACCTATAAAGAAGAGAAGGAGAGAGGAGAGGAAAAAAGAGAGATTGGAATAGATAGAGAAAAACAAACCAGACTTAAAAGGAATCAAGAGAGAGACAAAATTAGAGAGAGAAATGGTAACGTTGGCTTCAAGTAGACAGCTTTAGAGAATAATTTCATAAAGAGTAACTGGATACAAATTGGTGTCTCTCTGAGAGTTCTCTTGGCACTTTAACAAATAAATCCCTCAACCACCAGATAGCCAGCGTAGGGACGCTGAAAAGTTTCTACATAGGGGGCACCCGAAAATTTCTTGGATTTTGTAAAACAAAACTCTTGAATTAGTTTGTAAAACTAAAGGTTTTACAGATGTAGCCAAATAAATAGAGCAGTAATGCAAAACCAATGAATAAAACCAATAAAGGAAAGAATTCCAAAAATAGCAAACAACACCAATTCAGTTCAAGTTCAAGTTCAAGTTCAGCAAGTTTATCCAAGTTCGACGGCGTACGGCAATAATCAAGTACGACAACTACAACTTAGCAATCAGCAATTTTAATCAATGGTCAATGATCGGTGGGGCAAACGTGAAACTAGCGGCCCAGCCAGTTCCATTAGCTTAACTGAAGTTAAATATGGCTGTGTACGGTCAGAAACTGGATGGGCGACCTCCAGATGAACGACCAAAACAGGTCACTCCGCCGTCCTTCGGAAGGAACGTTAAACTAATGGTACCTTGCCAGGATGCGGCATGCATAGTAGGCCTAAATTGACAAACAACAGTGGTACGAAGCAAAAATGAGTTACATCTTGCTACAGGTTTCTCTCATGCAGGAGAGGATCTTGGTAGCAATTCCGGTATCGACGCCATTAAGACCATAGATTAAGGCTGCGTTTACGCGGGAACTTTGGAACGGTTCTGTGAGGAACCGTTCCGTGTAGGTATAGACAGGCTTCCCGTTTACACGATGTCATAGAACCGTTCTCTCAAGAACCATTCCTTTCAATGTATTCAAGCATGAACCGTTCCAAACGGCAGCCTCTCTCCATTTGGTAGGAACAAGAAAAATTCTTGAAAAAGTTTTTCCACCAGACACTTGTTCTTCGAAGCCTTACCCAAAATTTTCTTGGCGAGCGAATTCTTCTGTTGTCGTCTGTCATCGTCAGTAAATTTCCCCTTGCCCCGTTTCCAAGCGTGCCTGACTAGAACAGTTCTGGGTGTTTACACGAGAACTTTTTAGTTCGGTTCCATGCGGGACGTACTTTCTAGGTGGACCAGTTCTGGTACCGCTAGCGGTTCTTTGTGGAACGGTTCCATCAGTTCCCGTGTAAACGCGAGGCCTATCCTTACCGTACTGGTACGGTTCCATTAGTAACCGTTCCCATGTAAACAAGGCCTAACACTAACACTAACACAGTTATTCCCTGAATTTTCTCTGCCTTGGATGCTTTTCTAGCATTTCCCCTGACTTTTTCATAAAATGGGCACTTTTTAGGTCTTCCAGGCTCTGCCGCATTCACGTCATTGAGAGCTGCTCATTACCTTTAAGGCCAGCAAATTAAGAACAATAAAGCTCTAGAACACGTGACAACCATTACGTTATCTTTATCATGATTGATCAATGCGCTTGTTTTGCACACCAAACGCCGCAATATTGGTGAGCAAAACAAGCTAATTATCCAATCATGACAAAGATGACGTAATTATGTGTCACGTGTTCTAGAGTTTTATTGTTCTTAATTTGTTCTTAACTTAGTAGCGTGTAGGCCATTTAGAAATCCATAGAAAGAAAATATACAAAGTAACGTTGGATGAATTGATTGACTGAGAGTCAAATGTTACACCAAAGATAGTTTCTCTTGAATTTTAATAATTTTTATTATAAAAGGTTTATAAAGAAATTTAAATAGACTATGTTAGCACAGTATCTAGTTTTGCTAGGAGCAACTAGCCTGCGATAAATCAAATAAGATTGTGTCAAGGTTGTCAATTCTCCTCAGGTTAACGAGGAAGGAGTCATATCTATTTGATGGTAGAATGCTTCTGTATAGTATTCCAGAAATACGTTTTAGGATATGCTAATTGAAAAACTGTACTGGTTCTGAAATACAGAATGTCAAGCTCTGTGACCTGCAACACAGAGACTTTTCCAACGCAAATCGTTCACTTCTACCAATCAGATGTTCAGATTTGAAGAACAGTATGTGAAAACATCTGTTCCAAAAACGGTATTTTCCTCGCCGTTGCGACAGCGAAATTACGTGGGTTT
This sequence comes from Cassiopea andromeda, assembly GCA_018155075.1. Classification (NCBI taxonomy): domain Eukaryota; kingdom Metazoa; phylum Cnidaria; class Scyphozoa; order Rhizostomeae; family Cassiopeidae; genus Cassiopea; species Cassiopea andromeda. The sequence goes on from WIPJ01001379.1 coordinate 85,434, forward strand.
ACTGACTTATCGTGGTTTACTAGTCAGCTTTATCGAGCAACATCACAATGTAGCAACGGAAACTTAAATTTATAGTTGTCTAGTAGCTACTTGATCGCTTATAAACGGGTTTATTATTTTTAAAAGGACATGGGCCACTTTGATTGTGTACTCTTCTTCTTAAAGGAACAATTTCACAACACGAGTCTGAAATTTGGTGGAAAATTAAGGACAAATTAAGAACATGCCCGAGTGTGACTCCTCATCGTAAAATATATTTTTGGCAAACGATTCAGAAGCTTTACACTACCAATTGGACACGAAATATCCTTTCCTTGTCAACCTGAGGAGATTTGACAGTTTTGATACTTTTTGTCTTTGATTTTAGCAAATTAGTTGCTCCTAGCGAAACTAGATACTGTGCTAGCATTGTCTATTCATGACATTTTATTAATTTTTCTCAATAAAAACATTAATACGCAAGAGAGATTATTTTTGTTGTAATATTTGCTCTCAATCAATCAAAACATCCAATGTTGTGTTGTATATGTTCTTCCTATGTATTTCTACATGGCCTACACTCTACTGATTTAAGAACAAATTAAGAACAATTGAACCTCCAAATTTGGGAAATTAAGAACAGCCAGCCTTAACTTCAATTTTACTGGAAATTTATAAAAAAAGAGTGTTTTACACCAATACCAGTGGGTTATACAAAACTCAGAAAAACGTCTGCAAAAAGCGTCTTCACAAGAACTCTCTATTTTTATCTAAGTTGTTCTAGAGAAAAAAGATTAGACGTTAAATTACTGCGGCCTTAAAGGCGACACACTCTGTAACCGCCCTTGTTGTAAATCTGAGCAAGTCAAAATTCTTACCTGAAACTACAAATATGGGACTAGTGGTTGAATTGACCTTGCTTATCAGAAACGTCCTCACTGCTCCACAGCTGCCAATTGAAAGACTGCACTGGTTCTGAACTACGGAATTTCAAGCTCTATGACCTGCAACCCAGCAACTTTTTCCAAAACAAGTCATTCACTTCCACCAGTCAGATGTTCAGATTTGAAGATACAGTAAGTAAAAACACCTGTTTCAGACACGACATTTCCCTCACAGTTGTGACAGGGAAATTACGCGGACTGACTACCTTAAATTAGCCAGCTTTCTGTAGCAACATCAGCCCAAGTTCCACGAGCAATTGTCTCCATGACAATTTTTTTCGCTGACAAATACTCTTGCTCAGAATCCAGCATGCAAGCTTTTGGTGAACCGTACTTAGTGGTGTAAAAGTAAATTGATAGCTACAGTCTCTGCCAAAAGTACTTGGAATACCAATCAATTAATCCACAGTATTTGATAATTATAATATTTTTGTCTGTGTCGAACGATTGAAAACCTCTCCCCCCTGAAACAATGTTGAAAGAGTGCATTTGCCAGAGACTAATCTCTATACATAGCGACATTTGTTGTACCTTTTGACCATGTTTACAACAAATTGTTTTGAGGTGGAGGGAGGGATACTAATAAATAAGTAACAGAAATAGTGGAAGTGTTCCAAGACTTTTGGCAGAGATTGTAGGGGGGGGGGCGCGTTTCCTTCGATTATTTTTATAAGAAACTAAGAACTTAGTCCACCTAATTATATAAGAAACTCAGACAGTGTTTTAGCAAGAGAGCGTTCTTAACGTTCAAATCTAGTAAACTAATCGTTTCAAACAAGCAGGGGCGTCCCCTTTCGTTGGGAGTGCAAGGCAGAATTTACCTGAATTTACCTGGTTAGTAAGCTGTTTTATTGTCAACAATCTCTACTCACTCCAGTGTCTTAAGGCAATGTTCTTCGGATATTTACATGCCGAAGGGACAGGAGGCTATCGAACACTTTCAATGTGCAAGACCTTCCCTAGTATCAGTTGTAGGACCCGCCATAGTTGGGCCAGCAGAAAAATTCTCAAAGTAAAGGTTCTCAGAAGGCCGGAAAACGCTAGTTTGAGATTGGTTTTTGCAAATGCAGTACTTCATAAGATAACCATTTTACCAGTGTTTTGTAAACAAAATTCACAGCTGTGTTGCACATTCCTTCGTATCCAGAGTCTACTTAGGGGCCCACTATGGTTTGGACCGAAGAAAATAATTTCAAAGTAAAGCTTCTCAGATGGCACGAAAACGATATTTTGAGATTGATTTTTGCAAATAAATTATTTCGTAAGAGAACCATTTTACTAATCTCTTAAGCAGAATTCAATATGAACATATTAGACAGTCTTTTGTATTTAGGGCCCGCAGAAAAGATTCAAAGTAAATGTTTTCGGATGGCTGGAAAAGGCAATTTTGATATTGGTTTTTGCAGTAAAAATACAGTAAAAATTTCCTTTAACTATACGTTTTTTCAACTGTTGTAAAAGCAGTATGTAGCCTTCAGCTCTTCAAAGATTACTTGATTTTGCATACGCAATGACCCAATCTTACCTAAATTTCCTGAAGTTCCGAAATTTAGTAGGGTGTTACACCTCCCACACTCCCCGGTTGCTACGTTTCTGCTCACAAATGTTTAGTAAAGCAGTTTGTCTTTAAAAGAAAAATTTCCTTCATAATAGCTTTTTACTCCAAAGAAACTTACAAGCCATGGGGGTTTAGCCTCTTCAAGTCAGAGCTAAAGGGTTGTGCCCCCACGCACCCCCTCTTCTATGCAACTGACTGTACTTGTCATAGAAAAGTTCCCATATCAAAAACTGCTCCAGCACATGGTCTAGCAAGTAAACTTGACAAGTTTTGCTCGAACCCAGACTCTTCCATTCATTGTTCTCATTGGTATTTCTCGTCAGTCTACACCGCGTTTAAAGTGCTTATTCATCGAAAACTTCAATATTTAACGCAACTTTGTGCTGTGATCGTCATGCTATAAATTAAAGTATCGTAACTCATATGGAAAAAAGTTATGAACCCTCAAACTTCGCTGTTTTGGCATTTCAAGTGCGAATTCTAGCTACTGCGCATGACGTCATAACGAGTACGCAAAAAATGATGATCCTCATTATGACGTCACTCGATAGCTATCAAATTCGCACCTAGTGCCTCAAAACAAGCGCTAATTTCTACACCTTTCTCGCCAGTAAGAACAAAAATATTATGATATTCATGCATCGGAAAGACCGAAGTTTCGATTTTAGCTAAAAAAGTATATTCGATATTTTCGATGCATAAGAACTGTATAAGATAAATTTTCACTTGTCATTGAATACTTGGTATAAGAAACTTGTTGCCCGTTTATACCACGAAGGAAACTAGTCATAGAAAATTGTCATAGAGATTAGTTGTGGAACTTAGACTTTAGTAGACGACTGCTCAAAAAGTTAAGAAAGTTTGGTACTGGATTTTGAAGTTATGTTGGCCGTTCTGAAGTTAAGTTAGCTTCTGCTATAGTTAGATCTATCATCATTTTGGGTGTTTATGAGCATGCGCAAAACATTGGAGCTCAAAATTTTAGCGAAGGAAGTCTTCCAAAAGGTTTGATAATGGAACAGTGAAAAAGTTAGGAAATTTTCGGTACTAGGCCGAAACAATTTTCTTACGAAATGAAAAACATGTACACCAATTTTTCTACAAGAAGCCAAGGTCCTCCGGTGCGGTAGGCAGTCACTTAAATATTCTGGCTATTCTGCTACCAAATTTTTCTTTCATGTTTCTTAAATATTTTAGGTAATTAACTTTTTAAACTTGCTTCCAAGGTAAAGTAAACAGTTCCCTAACATTAAGGGCACGATAACAAGGGGCATTGTCATGTCAAAAGAAGGCACTATCTCGATGAAAAGGAGAACTTTCTTGACAAAAGTGTACTTTCACATTAAGGAGGGAAGCTTTGCAATAAAATGACTAACTCTGTTGAAATCTGCAAACAGTTAAGCTCATTAAACTTCATCAATGTCAAGCTGAAGTCAAAACACATGTTTAAATGGAAATTTCTTGAGTGTGCATTCTACTGAGAATTAATGCAAGCTGAATGTCTGTTGTAGTGTTGCAATATGCAGTGGTATCCAATGTCAAGACTGTTTCGAGTGTCAACTCAGAAAGTTAAAACAGCGAATTGCAAAAATTTCTTAGCTTTTTTCAATTTGGGTAGGGTTGTTTCCTAACTTTCAATAAATTGAGCCTACCGTTTCTTCTCAGCTGTTTCTTATTTACAAAATGCGTGTATTGCCAGGATTTCCCTCAAGGGAGGAACGTTTACCAACATGTCTCATGTCTGGGGTGGTGCTCCTAAATCTTCTCTCCATCTCCTTGACAGAAGCCATTCCAAAGCTACCCGTCTTATCAACAATCCAAACCTCACTAATTCTCTACAGTCTCTCTCCCATCGTCGTCTTGCTGCAGGTCTTTCCACATTCTACCGTTATTTTCACGGAAATTGCTCTCAGGAAATCAAGAATATTATTCCTGATCCAGTTAGGCGTGTTCGAACCACCAGAAGCTCTACCTATTCACACCCTTTCCAAGTTACACTACCTAATCCACGAACTCTAGCTCACAAATCATCTTTCATTCCTAGAATTTCTCAAATGTGGAACTCATTGCCACCCACTATTTTCCCTGAATCCTACAATTTGTCATTTTTTAAATCTAACATCAACAAACTTGATCTTATCTCCCTCTCTACTTAAACTTCCCCAGTCTCTCAGTTTTTCCTTTGTCGAGGCATTGTTATAGGCCCTACGGCCTTTCCCCGACATTACTTACTAAAAAAAAAGTATACATATATGTATATATACATCTCCTGTAAAACTTAAACAATAGTCGAAAAACGACAAAGAACTGCACATGACACAATTGGTAGAAAAACAACAAAATCAGTTGCGTTCGATATCTTCGATATTCGTCAAACGTATGTATTCATAGAAAGATGCAATACTACATGATACAAAATAAAGTTAAAAGTGGCAAAAGTCCTAGAGGCTCGTAGTCCAGCTTTTATATAGGCTTGATCTTGAAGTGTAATGCAATGAGTGAAAATACTAAGCACTTGAGGTCCTGTACCAAATAATAGAAGCATTTAAGGCCCTCGACGTCCCTGTGGAATTAAACAAACAACAGAATGACCACAATGTACAGAATGACAATCAAAAGGAATCTTATGATAATGTATAGTAGTTATTATGCAAAGGCAGTTCTTTTAGATTCAGACCGAGGCTCTGCATCATTACGTCACCTGTCACTACAATTAACTATTTTCTCCTCAAGGGACGGACCATTATTTATAAAGGGATAAGGTGCCGAAGAGAGGAGGGTTATGATTACGAAATTTAGATGACACAACCCTCTGAGAAAGAGTTGAATCATTGCCATGGCTTTAGCGAAGAATAATCTAACAAGATAATTCTTTGGCCAGGTTTATATACTGCTTATTTCCATTTATAGTTCTAATTCTTTAAATTTCGATGACTCGAGGTAGAGGGATTCATATTCATATAAACATATTTTTACACGAATTACCCTTCAGCAAAACTAAAATAAACTTAGAAATACATCATAGTCATAATGGTTTAGTTACAATAGCAAAAATTAAGATACACCCTAGGCTGTTCTTCCAGGGGGTCGCGTTTGATTTATTGTCAACGCATTAAATACATTTTCAGTTGTTTTTTGAAGTGAAAGTGCGTGGGAAGCTCCCTAATGCTTAAGGGGATCAATTTCTCCTTCTTAGTATCAAGACCATTTTTGAAGACAGCTAACTTCTATTCTGCAAAAGGGTGTTTTCCGATCTCTAGAGCGGGTTATATCAAAAATTTCTCTTGTGGGGCAAGCCCCCAGACCCCCAATTTCCAGGAGTGATCCCTATGACAAAAGATGCTTCTGGTGCACACTTTTAGATCTACTAGAGCAGATATGCAAAATACAAGAGCGCCTAGACTCCTAACTGGACTTCTAGGACCGGCCCTGTGCCCAGGTCACAAATGTGTCGCTCAATGGGGTCGCGATACAAAAACATTTGAAAGGAAAAAATCCTTCACAGCATGAAATTCACATGGTGGATTACATGGTATAAAGACGCTTCGAAAGCATGCGGATGAATCGCAAAATACCCCCGACCCATGATTGGCTACAGAACAATGCTTATTGTATTGGTTATCGTATCGGGCTCGTTCTGGAGATCTGACTTATTGTTCCATTAAGCAAAGCTAAAATCGCGAAGTTGTTTTTATTTCAAGAAAATCTCTTTTCCTTGACTGAAGAAGCCGCCATACATAAAAATTTTACCCAGTGTTTGAATCCATGTTTTTCGCACCAAGTGGTCTTTTTCTGAAGGGCGAACGTATTGTTCTGTAGCCAATCATGGTTCGGAGGTATTTTTTGTGATTTATCCTCATGTACTTCGGACACACACTCGTCAATAATTCAGGTGTGAACCGGCAAATGCTCTCTCAAGATACCACGCTGCGTGGGGCAGATGAACGAGCCAAACTCCATTGGGTCAAACGTACTACATGTTTTTATTCATAAGAAACAAATCTTCTGCCTTCAGCCTTCTTAATGTTTCATCAAATCGAGCCTTAAATGTTTCCTAAAAGTCTCTTAAATTCTCAACACTTGCAATACTTCCATTGCATAAAAACGAAGTTTATAAGAACATTCAGGCCCAGAATCACTTGTTGGATACTTTGTCACGTGTAGCACTCCTCCGCAATTCGTCGTATATCAAGCTTAGCATTCGCTTTACAGTTCACTGTCTATAGTTAAGAGTTACGAGTTGAGATTAAGAGTACACAGCCAGTAGTGTAAAGTTACGAGTTTAAGTTAAGAGTTTCAAAATAGAACAAGATTTATGTAATTATTGTAAATATTGGGTTGATTCAATGCTATTATATATCCAACGAGAAGTTTAGTTCACTATCAAGTCTTGCACTGATCCACAAGAGTATAAAGTTTACAATATCACTAAAATTTAAGAGTACTTTAAGAATAATGCGAGGCTCAAGCCTCATGAAACTAAAAGAATATTTTTTTATCCTAGTCATAACAATGCTTTCAGATGTACTTTTACATTATTGATAGAAAATGCAAACTCTTGCTTAGCTCTATGATGCAGTAAAACGTCATGAAATATTGGAATATTTTCATTAAACTTTCAGGCGAAGTATAACCTTTGGTATTTTGCAATAATGTAAACACAATTCTAGGCTCAAAATCAGACAAAGTTAAGATTACAGGACTCGGAAAAGTTACAAAAAAGGGTGTACCTCAATTTGCTATGAATCACTTGGATAGGCAATCG
>WIPJ01001382.1:0-14187 GCA_018155075.1 Cassiopea andromeda
GTGCGTGTGTGTGCGTCAATACTTACCTAACAGTGTCCAATGCGAGTAAGCAGAGCATTAATAGATAAATAGTAGAAGTACAACTTAGCAACAATGCATGTATCTGTTACTCAGAGTCGACGGTCCTTTTAAAGCCAGCCCTTTTAACACTGGTTCTTTTAACGCCAGCCCTTTTAACGCCGGTCCTTTTAAAGCCAGCCCTTTTAACGCCGGTGTTCTTAAAACCGGTCTGTTTAACGCTGGTTCTTTTAACGCCAGCCCTTTTAGTGCCGGTATTTTTAACGCCAGGCTTGTTAACGCCGGTCCTTTTAAAGCCACTTAGAGAAAATGTACGCCATTAAGGACCTGCTTGAAAAGCCAAAAGGTATAAAGAGTTGTGCAATTTACAAACGACAGAGTTGATGCTGCAACTGTGCTTTTCATACAAATTTGGAATTTTCTTAGTATTTCTGCTCATTGATTCACGTTTTCCACATATAAAGGCTTAACAAAAATGTGTACTTGTCAAAATTTGTGCCGCTACTAATCAAAACTGAGGATTTGTACTTGATGAAGGAGCATACTTAAAAATATGTCACCTCAAATTCTTTCAAATTCTTGCAAAGTGTTTCTGTCTTTCAGATTCCTGGCCAGTGAAGACCACAAGGAGTAGCTTCTAAACTGAATATTCTCTGTGCCATAAATTTTTGTTCTTACTTTCAGCAGTTGAAATTGATTTAGATTTCGCAGGCTATAATGTCAATATTTTTCTGCACAGATGTCCTTCATAAAAGTTGGATTAAGGTTACTCTTTGTCTTGCATATTTCTATCATAAGCAACTTCAATTTGAGTTGATGAATAGTTAGGGATTAATGAGGCTTCTTAAATTTTTCACGATTTCAGCATCAAAAGTTTCTTTCAGGCCTTCATAGGAAGAGTTATAGAATTCCATTGTTTTACGCAAGACCATTATTAGAAAGTGAAAAAGTTCCATGTGGACTTAAATAGCAATAAACTTAGCCAGTAAGGTGAACTTACATAACAGAGCAGCTAACATGACATATATAACGCTTTATACCCATAGTTTTAGGTTTAAATATATACATGTTTCTTTTTGTAAGAAAAAAGTTTATAAGAAAATGAAGCTCCAATCGTCATAATCTTAAGAAAGTCATAAGACAATCACGAGGCTCAATTTCCAAAATTTAGTGTTTTTATAGGCCAAAAATTGGTATTTTCGTTGCTATTGCGTTCAAAATGGTAAAGATGGAATTCAAATTCAAGTATACAATATTATTAACGAAAGTGTAAACCACTCTAGCCAGTTTATTTCAGTAAAAGTTAAGAAGATGTCAGGCTCAATTTCGGGAAAAGTTAAGAAAATTGAGGCTCAGGCAAAATAATGATTTTCTTATAAAAAAAACGTGTATGATCCTGTAAACTTTCATAGGTATCAAAAATGACTTTCTTAACTTTTTGAGCAATGGAGTACAGCTTTGTTACAAACTACTTTCCTATAAAAGAAAGGTCTAACGGTATGATTTATTCATTTTTTGGATAACAATTTGACTTGCAGATTAATAGTGTGCTTTTATCTCAGGCCCGTAGACAGCTGAACTGGATTGGAGGGGTGCAGAGGTAGAAGTCGACTTTAGGCACAGGGGAGAGTTTGAATGCCAAAATAGCCTGATAGGAATGATGTTGAAAAATGGGGATCTGGGGGCTTCCTCGACACAATTTTTTTGAGGCAACGCCCTATAGTACGTCGGAAAATGCCCTTTTTGCAAAGTGAAATAGAATTGTGTTCATCATCGATCTTCATGCTAAGGAAGAGAAACTAATCCCTCAACCTAGTTACGCTTATGTTTGCATTCTCCTGTTGGATGCGTATACGCCAATGCTAGAAGGAAAAGATTTCATGCCAGTAGGTCGATGACAAAGTAAAGCTCACCCCAGTAATCTGGCATTTGTTGTATGGAGTGCACTTAGAAGGAAAAAGTGCCGTATTCCTCAAAATGGTCGTCGCGTGCAAATTATCTTTGCAGTGACCTAGCGAATCCTAGAATTAAAGCACCAGCATTGCGCTCTCTAGGCTGCAAACAAAAGTCCTAACAAGCTTGTGCCAAGACAATCACAACAAAATTAGTATACCTGGACGTCACATATATGAGTAGTGATGTTCGTAGACTCTTGGTTTGGTAGAAGTCAATTGAAAAATAAATAAAAAGTACTCTGTAGAGCACTTCGATATACAACCTCGGTGAATTATTGGAGGGGCAATGCCTCCCTGCCACCCAAAGTATCTACGGGCCTGTTTTAGCTTTTCTTATGCCGAATACATCACTCTTATAATCAAATTGTACATATTTCAATATGTCTTTCTGTTGAACCTGCTCCATACCCTGGGCAGGTGTGGTCAAATTGTGCCAGGACCAAAAAATTTAGCCAATCTGCTTTGCCTTATTGAAATCCTTTTCTTTGTACCGTAAATCTTCAAATTAGTAACCCCTCGAATAACCCCTCCCCACCCAAGCATCTCATTGTACCTATTAACATAAATTTTCCTGTTACTTAAGAAAACATCCTACTGCTTCTATGTGTAGCATTGATTAGAAAAAACCCATAAGGGTTAGATTTACCTCACCTGTAGTCCATTGGTTTCCTTTTCTTTCAAGACAATGCCCTTTGCATCTACTCTAACACGTCACCGCCACGCCCATTTCTTAGTTGTTTATCTTTTTCACAAAACTCAAATAACGCAATGACTTTCTATTCAATCTCTTTGTTGCAGAGATTCCTTATTGTTTTCTGCTACTTTGTTTTCAGCACAAAGAATGCCATTAAAAGCTTATACACCATTTCACGATAAGCAGTGCCGCGTTCTCCTTAGGGCCTGGAACGAGTTGAGGGAAAACTATAGCGAGCAGAGATGTGATGTATTAGAAACATTTATTAGTAGAAAAGTGTCAACTAGAATAACACCGGCTACAAGGAAAAATGTTAAAGCCCCTCTCCAATAAGACTCCATGCAATGATCCAAGAAGTTAGCAAGCCCTAAAAGGACTAAATCAAGGACTTACGGTAAGACATATGTACAGGGATGTGCCGATTGGGGGAAGGGGGCATCGCGTCCCCCCTCCCAATATTTTCAAATTTGGAAGAAAGTTCTTCAAAAGGCAGCCATGCTGCAAGAGATATGGCAACATGATTTTCTTTGACCTTATTTGACATTTGTTACGTCTAGATATTGATGACTGCAGTCCAAATCCTTGCAGAAACGGAGGAACTTGCTCTGATGGAGTAAATAGTTATCAATGTGCGTGTGTTGCTGGATTTACAGACGCTAATTGTGAAACAAGTAAGTGTTCTCGTTAAAACTTTATTCAGTTTAGGACAGATGAATATTGCTTTACATATCGTTCAAGCTTTCTTCCTCTTCCGTTTCCCTTTTCCTTATTTCACTTGATGTTTGTTGTTTCTAGGTATTGATGATTGCACCCCAAATCCTTGCCAAAATGGAGGTACTTGTGCTGATGGAGTAAATATGTATGTATGTACTTGTGCTGTTGGATATACAGACACAAATTGCGAAACAGGTAAGTGCTCTTACTGAAGCGTAATGCCTTGTATGAAAGATGAAGGTTGTGTACACTAACATTCGACTTCTCTTCCTCCTCCAACTCCCTATTTCTACTTTCACTTGAAGTTTGTTGCTTCTAGATATTGATGAATGCAGACCGAATCCTTGCCAAAATGGAGGTACTTGTACTGATGGAGTAGATAGTTATCAATGCACGTGTGCTGCTGGATATACAGGCAATAATTGTGAAACAAGTAAGTGATCTCATTGAAACATTATTCGTATTGAGGCAGATAAAGGTTGCATACGCTGATGCACAGGTGTACAGACAGACTTTGAGTGGGGGATGTAGCTGCAAAACTTTCCCCACAGGATACTAAATGTCCCAGAATTACCGACAAACGGTCATCAATTACCGACAAGCGATGATCAATTACCGACAAACGATGATCAATTACCGATAAACGATGATCAATTACCGACAAACGATGATCAATTACCGATAAACGATGATCAATTACCGATAAACGATGAGCAATTACTGATAAACGATGATCACTTACCAATAAGCGATAATCGCAAGGCAAGCTTTTACCGACAAACTATAGAGTTACCGATCATTTCGGCAAAGGTGGTGTTTGTTGCACTCTCTCCTCTCACACCAATTCCTTGGGCACATCCTTGCTCTGATCATTCAATCTGTCTTTCTGTTCCATCACCCAATTTCTATATAGCTTGATTTTTGTTAATTCTAGATATTGATGACTGCAGTCCGAATCCTTGCAGAAATAGAGGTAATTGTACTGATGGAGTAAGTAGTTATCAATGTGCTTGCGCTGTTGGATATAGCGGAGCTGATTGTGAACAAAGTAAGTGTTCTAGTATGATCCTTTGTGTGACAGATACAGGTTGCCTACACTGGTTCGGTTTATCTTTTTCTTCCAATTCCCTAGTTTTGCTTTAATTTCATTTCTTCATGGTTGCTTCTAGATATTGATGATTGCAGCCCGAATCCTTGCAGAAATGGAAATAATTGTACTGATGGAGTAAATAGTTATCATTGTACGTGCGCTGTTGGATATAGCGGTGTTGATTGTGAACAAAGTAAGTGGTCTCATTGGCGCTTGAGTCATTGTATCATAGATGAAGTTTGTTTTAAGGCCTCATTTACACCATACCGGAGTGATGGCCCAGTGGTAAAGCGTCTGCCTCACAACCGGCAGGTCGTAGGTTCGAGCCCCGGCCGAGTCACACCAAAGACTTTTAAAATGGTACTCACTGCCTTCTCGTCTGGCACTCGATATATGAGAATGGAGTGGGAAAGTTAAACTCGCGGAGCTACCAGTGGACCAGCCCCCCGCTGTAGCTTTTACTGCATTCGCAGACTCTTGGCCTAGGGCTATAGAAACGGAGATAGGCGCCGCCCTATGCACCATTAGGCTTTGGAAAAGACTTTGACTTTTTTTGTTTTACTCCATACTGTTCTCGTGCAACAACGGTATGAAAACGGCATAGTATAAACGGTATTACATTTTTTTATGAAGTTATTGTCATTTGATACTGCATAGAAAAACATTTCAGTGTAATCGGTAGGCCAAAACGGAACGTGCTCATACCGTTTTGGAATGAAAACGAATAGTGTAAACGAGACCTTACCATTCAAGCTGTCTTCCACTTCCATCTCCCTACTCCTTTCTTTACATCACATTTGTTCTTTCTAGATATTAATGAATGCAGCCCTAATCCTTGCCAAAATGGAGGTATTTGTACTGATGGAGTAAATAGTTATCAATGCAAGTGTGCTACTGGATTTACAGGCGCTAATTGTGAAACGAGTAAGTGATCTTATTGAAACTTGACTTATTGCTTAAAAGAGTAAACGATCTTCTTCTTATATCTCTCTTAACTGTCTAAGCTTAGAGATTGCTTTGGCTCTCAAAATCCCACACTTCCTCTTTTAAACGCCGTGGACGTTTGCAAAGCATCAAAATTGCTAGATTTTGGTCTTATGGGAGAGCGATATGTATAGGAGGGGGGCATGTGTTATGTAGCTACCAGTTCAATGGTTCTTAAAACTGTAGTTACAGCCACAAGATCGCTTAGCTCTATAGTTACAGCTTCAAGGTGTCTTTGAACTGCAGTACTATCTTCTGGGGGGTAGTAGAACTGTGCTTTAAGCTTAAAGGTATATAAGAACAGCAGTTGAAGCTTCAAGGGATTTTAAAACTGCAGTTGAAGCTTCAAGAGATCTTAGCTCTGTAGTCTCAGCTTCAAGAGATCTTGGCTCTGTACTTTCAACTTGAAGAGATCTTAGCTCTGTAGTTTCAACTTGAAGAGATCTTTAGCTACTGAATCTGAGTCTAGGGGGCTTAGAACTCTATTTGCAGCTTCTAGGGCTGCATAGGTGGCACCAGGGGAGGGATAGGGGCTATAGTCCCCCCGTCGGAGCATGCTAGTCCCCCGTCGGAAGGTGAAAAACCATTTTGTCGGGAATTTTTGGCATTCATAGTACACTGAAAATCGTATTTTAGCTCCCTCGTCGGAAGAGTCAGCCCCCATTGCAAAATTTCTGGCGCCACCTCAAGGGTGCTGTAAACCTGCAGGCACAGCTTCAAAGAGAGTTAAAGCTGTTGCTACAGCTACAAGCGCTCCAGAAATGTCCTATAAGCCAAAAATGAGTATTTAGTTCACTCCATATGTGCTGCTTATGTTAGAGGGTGACGTTAAAAGGGAAATATGATATATACATATCATAATGTGTGGTTCCTTTTGTATGTATTTAGTCTTGTGACTGAAAATTTAACGCAAGGTGCAACAGGACCACATACCAGCTGTGTTTTTGTGGGGCAGTAAGGCCTAATATAGACAAGAACACCTTGTATTACATTCTCATGTTTATCTTCTTTCTGAAAAGGTAATTTATGCCTGCTAGGCCTCTCTCTCCTTTCTTATCTCATTTTTTCTCTTTCTCTGTCCGTCTCTGCTTGATTACCTCAACCTTTCTCTAATATTTCTTTCTTGCATCTTCCTTTTCTCAACATGCTATTTCCATCCAAATCCGTCAATTTACACCTCAGTTCGTTTTTTCCTTAGACTGATGATTTTGCATGTTCTAATAATCCATTTGCTTTTATCTCTGCACACTCATCTCTTTATAGATACCAATGCCTGCAGATATTTTTGCCACAATGGAAGTACCAGCAATCACAGAGCTATATACATTGCAGTAATTCTTGATATACTAAAATGGTGTTTTCTCATTTTCTTTATTGATTTCAACTTTGCTTAGTCATGTCACTGCTTATTGTTTATCTAGCATATTAATTCAACCTCATTTTGAGGAGGAGGATATCTTAGAGGAGGTGGAGGAGGGGGAGGATGATTCAAGCATAGGAGGTTGTAGAAGATGCAAAAGACTCCTTCCACAATGCTGTTGAATTCCATCACTTAATTCATGGTCAATGAACTTTCTTACAATCTACAGTTAATGTTTTTTCTTAGAAGTTAATATTAGTGTTCGCTCTTAAAATCTGCTATCAATGTGCTTGTGTTACCAATACTCTTTCTCAAAGTTGGTTGTTACTGTTCTTTCAAAAAATCCACTGTTTATATCTCTGCTGTTAATGGTCTTTCTTGCAATCTACTCCTATCAGTCCTTCTTACAATCTATTGGTAATGTTCCTTCTTAGAATCTATTGTTAATGTTCCTTCTTAGAATCTATTGTTAATGTTCCTTCTTAGAATCTATTGCTAATGTTCCTTCTTAGAGTCTATTGCTAGTGTTCCTTCCTAGAATATGTTGCTAATGCTCTTTCTAAGCATCTTTTGTTACTGTTCTTGCCTAATATCTTGATTGATAACATTCTGTTAGATAGACATAAATTTCAACGCAGGGACGCCTGCGGGTACCCATACTAGAACAACAGGTCGCTCTGCTGGGCACAATGGGAATATTAGTCCGCATGCAACATGAGCATCGCGAATTTCGAAACTTTCTTATTTTCTAGCAATTTAAAAATAAGTTACTTGCTTTCTGAAATCGTTCTACAACAATCAAAGCCTCCTCTAACCAGCCATGTAATTCATTTTCCTGTTGCATTTAAAAATGTTGTGTCACTTTCATCAAATAGTTTCTCACTGCTGTACTTTTCAATATGGTGTGATGATGGATTAAACCCAAAATTTTCTCTTCACCTTTCTCCTATTGCTTCTACGTCATTTCCAGATCAAGATTTGAAAGGTACACCCTGTCTTACGTAGTTTAAAAGTTAATTTGTGACGCGAAAAAACTCATGTCACTTTGAAGGTTTAATCTATCACCCCTGCAGATACTCATTGAATTTCTATACATTCGGCCTATTGTAGTGAAAAACTTTAAATTTTTGACAAGTTAGCAAAATGGACTCTTTCTAGCAATTTTGTCATTATTTCGTTGCCAATAAGTATATAATATCTTATCTGTAATTTGCATCTTTGAAAGTCAGTCAGGGGCGCGCTACAACATTTGTGTTTTGTTGGCCGACATGAGACTTTTTGAAAGAATTTGCTAGCATGTAAAGCAGGTGAACGAAGGCTTCCTCTGAATTCACATCAATGTATGTGTATGCTCCTCCACAGGGGGTAGAAATGTACCTATAAAATCTTTCTAGAAGGACAATGTTTTTAGTATATTTGTCTCCTAGTAATCCCATGCTAAGTTGGGAGTCTGGGGTCTTGCCCCAAACTGTCTACAGTGCCGGGAAATGCCCCTTCACAAGAAAGGAGATGGAAAGAGTTCAGCACAAAAAGTAATTCTTATCCTTCATCCCTCTAGCGTAGGTGTCTCTGGTTCAGCGATGAGTCGCCCATTAAAGTCATGCTATCAAGAAATGAAGGCAAACTTAATGTTATCCTTTTCTCACGGCCTTTTTAAAGAAAAATCTAGAACTGTATATAAAAATCCAGCGATGCTGTGTTGGAGAATTGATTTCTGGCTGCAGATTGGATTTAACTACCTGTTTTTAGCGAAAAGGGGTAGATAAATGCTACTACTTCGAGCAATTCCATTTTTAGTTGTGCTTTGCCTATTGTTTTATTTAGGGAGGTACTTGGGTCTTGGCTCTACTTAATTCTTATCCCTAAATTGTACCATAAGGGAGAGCGTGAGTTCCTTCGTATTGATATCAAGAATCTCTAAAAAGGCTGTTTGAAACTTACGACTTTTTCTGTTCAACACGGCAACTATCATCAGGGTGACTTTCATCTACTTCAGCTACTTCTACTTCTTCGACGACAACTAACTTTACGATAAAACTAAACTGCTTATTCGTATTAACGTATTCCGTTGCTGTGGAGGAGCCATGCTATACAACACTATTATTACATACCTAAATCTATAATTTTAGTGCTATTGACTTTCTTACACCTTTGGGCCACTAAATAATAAACTTTTGAGTAGCACAGTTTATCTATTAGAACCGCAAAATTTTTCTTAGAACTGCAAAATTTTTCTTAGAACTGCAAAATTTTTCTTAGAACTGTATATTTTGTGCGGAAATGCACCAGAGGCAGATCCCGAGCTGGACTGTGGGGGGGGGGGGCAAAATTATCTTTTTCATGTGAAAAATTACCGTTTGGGGACCATGGCTCCCCGCTCCCTCCCCTTGGATCTGTCCCTGAACTGCAAGTCCAATACCTGCCTTTTCTCTCGTTTGATCTCATTTGACCAGAAATTTGTTGAAGGAATGGATAATTAAGGAGCGATTAATAAGCAGTAAAAGATAAAAATAAGGTTTGTTGTCCACGAGAGGATCAGCGGACACAGTTCCCTTGTGAAATTCATAGGAAATTTTACGGGCCCATTTGCTTCCTCCTTGAAAGCAAAAGTTTTTGAAATGGGTCTCATGTTTTTCTGCTATGCTCAATATTTGCAACGCCGTTCTGTCACTTTGTATCAAGTTTAGAATGATGCCATAATCTGGCAAAAGTTTGGAGTTAAATGCAGTATTAACGAACAAGGAGGATTTTTGAGATCACGTCCTTTAGAATCATGCAAGAAATCAATCCAATTTGTACCAGACCAGTGATCCAAATGCCAGACTTTGACGTCACTGATGGTCCTGATCGCTGATCAGTGGTCCTGATGCCAAGGCGGCCTCTTAATGATTCTGTGTCATTGCAATGGAGGCTCTCACGAAAATGCATAGGAGGAAATTTGATATACAATGGATGCACACTGGATGTCTTAGGGCTGCTTTCGGTATGGACGCCACAATTATTGTAGAATTCTGTAACTGTAGAGCATTTTTCCTGCTATTTTCACTCATTAATCAATTTGTTGTATAACTTGTAGTTTCTCGCCTCTGTCACATTGCACTGTTGCATTGCACATGCCGGTCTGCAAAGTGTAGCATGTGCACACGGAACTGTGGTCAGAAATTTGTAATGTTGCACACATGCATCTCAAGCACTTATTTATAAAATGAAACTAATGCACAGATATTTCTACCTCTGCACACAACAGATCTCACCGGGAAATGCTATATTTTGCAGACTGGGAGTCGTGTACTTTCCCTTCTAGTCTCGCAACTCCCGGCTATTTAGTGGTTAAAAACACAATTGTTTCACCAAATTGTGACCCTTTATATGCTCTTGCATATGATGCCATTTATCAACAGATCGGCCCATGTGTTTCCGAGATACCAAGAAGTTGCACTTCGCACCCTACTGCGTCATTTCCTCTAGTGTTCTCACCGAGCATTATTGAGTTTGAATGTCAGTAGTGAAGACAAGGTTGAAGACGATAGGCAAGGATTGAAATGGAAGAAGGTATGCTTATCATATTTCATATCATTTTTGACAGTTTATGTCTACAGTTTGATTAAGTATCATTAAGTAACTGATTAAATATCATTAATAATGATTAAGTATCATTATTTTGTTTACAGTTTAGATGACTTGCTTAAGATTTTTTTTATATGCAAATATTCAAAAGTATAAACAACAATATCATAGCACTATACGAACACAAAAGTGCTCTACAACACTACATGGGCGATACCACGGAGTACAAGATGCCATGACAACTCCTAAGCCATTGACATTTAGGAAATGTAAACACACAAAAATTACTAAAAAAAGAAACAATTTTTAGCTTTTCTTTATTTTTTCATGGGGCTGACTTTGAGCAGTCAAAATCGATATACATCTATAGCTAGGTAAGTTTAGCGACAAATTGGATGACATTAATGTTAAGAATTGATGAAATTGGATGAAATTAATGTTAAGAATTGATGAAATTGGATGAAATTAATGTTAAGAATTGATGAAATTGGATGAAATTAATGTTAAGAATTGATCACTGTAACATTTTCCACCCATCTTTGTATTAGAAAGCTGCTGCTTATTGTGCTTACCAGAACTTTCCAACCCCCTACTATTCCAACCATCTCATATATATGCAACTCAGAGTACCGTTGCAGAGTTCAAATGGGTTTTGGAAAGTTATGGAAGTTGATAATGCTAATTCCCAGAACCTTGAAAGTTTTGCAAAAGAGAGGTTATTCAAAATGGCTATGGAAAAGTTTTGGATTTTTGTTTTGGCTAAATTGTAAAACATGCTAAAATTGATGTAACTTAGCATGGTATTAGACACCCTATATTTTATGTTTTTGTTGATATTACTATTTATAACATTAAGCATAGTCTACCAAAATATCATAAACATAGGATTGAATATAGCAATTTTCCTTTTTTTGTTGGGTGTCAAAATGCAAACAAAAATGTGTTTCATTGTTTTGGAAATTTGGTAGTTTGGCTTTTGAAAGTTTGAAACAGTCTTGGAAATATTCTTAGGAAATATGTTTGTACGAAGCCTGTGTTTGTGTCTAGTTGTTTGAGTAGCAAAAACTTGAGAGAATATTGCCTTTATTTTCAGTTTGTTGTTAGAAACAGACTCTCTGGCTTCAGCCTGGATGTTTCATAATAGTTTGTCAAATTGAGCCCAAAGCGTTCCTTAACTATTTCATAACTTTGCAAAACTTCCAATAACATCCTAGATTATGCAACTATGGTTCAAGAAAAAGGTTTATCAGCTTTCATGAGGCATGTAATAGATGCTGCTTCAATTTTTTTCATAGGTGATCAAAAGCCTACCTATGTTTCTCAAATTTATCATAATTTGTTCCTATTTTCAGCTTCATGTTTATTATCTATAATTATCTATAAGAAACATGAAGCTGAAATCAGTGTCTATAGAGATGTTTTTTGTAAAAAAGAAAACACATGCTTTTCCTGAAAGCTAATTGCATGTTACATAATACATTGTGATTGAGCATTCTCAACTTTGGACATTCTGCATCTAGCTTTATCTGCCTTTCTTGCAATTACACATCATGCACCTCTCAGCTCATGAAATACTGATTTTGTAGCAAAGCTGTTATCGGATGATGGAGAATCAGACTCAGACAAGTATGCAGAGCAAACTGACAATGATATTAGGCCATTACCTCACCGACAACATCACAACCAATGGTATGGCATTTATTTTTATTACTTCCATCTGCAGGAATTGTCTAGCAACAATATTTCCAGATTAGCAGTATACTACAGCCATGATTATGAAAGATGTTCATTACAGCTATTGAATGTGGATTGTGTGGGTGGAGAGTGAGGGTAGATAGAGAGGACTTATGTCCTTCCCTCCAATGATTTACTGAGGTTATATGAAAAGGTGTTTTGCACAGTCATTTTATTGAAACACATCATAGAAGTACTCATATGATAAGAAAAGTGAATACATGACTTTTATAAGAAACTTTTTGTTTGGCCCATTACTGAAACTTTCTCAACTTTTTCATGATTGCAGTATCAAAACTTTCTTAAGACTTTTATTACAAAAATTTTTGAGTTCCTATGTTTTTGCACATGCCTGTTATTGCAAAGTGAAAGGTCCATGTACACTTGAAATGATGACAAATCTTAGTATAGAAAAGAAGTTAAACTGTTAGAGGGCAGTGATTATCACATACATGACATTTTGTACACAGATAAATCAAATTTTAGTTACAAATCAAGTTAAACTATTTGTCTAGCCCACCAAATGTCACAGCCATATGAAGTATTGTAAAAGTAAGGACATGTGTACTGAGGGGTACTTTCATTAGCAAATATAGAGTAGCTTTGTAAGCTGGAAGAGGTGGCTGGACCATGTAACCTCTGAAGCCTTGCAAAGCAGAGGCTACATAACTATTGTGTGATGTGGCTTCTACATCTTTGATAACAGTGAATGAAATTTTTTGCATGATGGTTTTGCTATTCTGTCATGAACCAGGGGTTGTGCCAGGAATTTTCTCAAAAATCACCAAAAAATTATTTTTCACCTTCCAATGGGGGAGCTAGCATGTTTTGATAGGGGACTGTAGCCCCCCAGCCCTCACATAGCACCACTCTTGTCATGAAATAAAAGGGCATTGTAATCTTTGAATCTTAAAGAGTGGTGTAGAGACACCTTTTACTCTAGAGCCACCATGTTTGGTATTCTGTACATCACTTTGAAAAGTGTCTTTTTCAATTTTTCAATATCAGTCACTTAATTTGACTAAATTGAAATGAAATCAGGGAAATTGCAGGTAAATTATTTACACTGTTACACTGTTATGTCTCTGATAAACCAATATGCTGAAAAACAAGCAGGAAAACTCATTTTGGAAATAATTTCCTTTTCATGATAGAGTTGAAGCACATTCCTTTGCTTTATTAGGATGGACTGTCTTAAATATGCTTCCAATATGATAAGTGTAGTGTTTCTGCTTAGGATCTATATTTAATCAAGGAAAACTGTGTAGAAATCAGGAAAGCTCAGGGGAAAATCAGGGACAAATCAAGGAAAACAACTTACATGAATTCTGTAAGATTTGCACACAGCCAAGAGTAAAGTTGAGACTTCTAATAATTAGAGATAAATGGATAAATTTCAACCAACTGATAGGCATTCTTAAATCTTTCCTTGTCGGTCTTCAACTAGATTTCAAGAGTCTTCAGGAGGCCTCTTACCCTGTATGTACTTGTAAGCAGGGCCCATTAATCTGCGCGAGTGCCTCTCACAGGGACAAACATCACACTTCAAATTTCTGCAAGCACTTTTCATCCAAATCTGCATCTGGCTATCTGATACGATCAATTTTTTCTGCAGGCATATTTTCCTCAGATCTGTGCTCACAGCTACAGCTACAGCTACAAAATACTTTTAATGAGGCCTGCTCCTAAGTGCCTGATTGCCACCCCCCTCCCTACTAATTAATTTTGGAAGATTTTTCCAACCTCCCCACTCTTATCAGGGCCCACCCCATGCTTATTAGTTTTTGCACAAAAACATTTCAAACCGTGTTCCAAATAGATATTTGTCAACAATGTTTTTGTGCTGCTTACATTGTCACGACCATAGACACCTGATTTATGAACATAGAGTGCTTCATGGCAGTACTATCATAGATTTCAAAGCAATCTTTCTACCCCTCCTGCTTATCAATTTCTTCTAATGTTTCTAACCACCCCGCCTATTCTGATCCCCCCTAGCAATTAGTCACTTAAGAGTAGTACTCTAGTGCTCTCTAATAGCTGGGCCCCCTGTCTATTGATTTCAAGAGAA
>WIPJ01001382.1:19318-42117 GCA_018155075.1 Cassiopea andromeda
GTGCTGGTGGTGCTGGTGGTGGTGCTGGTGGTGCTGGTGGTGGTGCTGGTGTTTATGATGATGATGATGATGATGATGATGATGATGATGATGATGATGATGCTTATGATGATAACAACCGAAAAAGCGCGGTTTGATCTTAGAAAGTTATTATCTGTGTGCAAATTTTAAACTCAGCAGTCTGGCTTTTCTATACCATTGTTCAGTCCCAATAAGTGAGGCCTTTCTTTTTCAGGACAGATTGTGGATCATTTTGGAAGAAGGCGGGCAATAATTTTCAACGCATTGTTTTTCATTCTTGGAGCTTTTGTGCTGGCTTTCTCTACTACTTACGCGTGGCTGGTAAGTTTTTACTTCCCAGCCGGCACACGACGTCAGGCTATAGACGTCTGTCTATATATATCGACGTATAGACGACTTCATATTGATGTCTTTCTGATGTCGTGTGCCAGCTGTGTTGGTCTTTTCTATAGCAAAAGTTTGATGTTATGTAATCTAACTCGCGTGCGTCTCCTCTCCTGAGCAGACACAGCAGACCAACTTATGCAAAATCTGACTCATTATTGCATTTGTAACAAGCAAAGTAGAACCTTGTACCTTTAATCTGACTTGTGAAATATCAAAATTAGGCGCATCTACACGTATTCGTGTGCGTATTCGTGTGCGTATTCGTGTGCATATTTGTGTGCATATTTGTGTGCATATTTGTGTGCGTATTCGTGTGTAAGCGCGCCACTCACACACACAAATACGCACATGAATGTGCACACGAACTCGAGCACGAACTCGGACATGAAGTCAAACATGAATACATATATGCATGTATACTATGTTTCTTTCAGATACAGACATTTTATTTTTCTTTCAGATAACGGGTAGGCTGGTATTGGGATTTGCCGTTTCACTCTCTGCAATTGGCGAGTGCATCTACATTTCAGAGATTGCTCCTCCGGTGCGCATTAACTGCTCTTTGATATCACTGGCTGTTCATCTTTTGCATGTGCTTCAGTGTTATATTTAGACTAAACTCTGAGATGAATTTGTTGTTGTTGTTGTTGTTGTTGTTTACTTTATTTTAAGTAGGCTGTTATACCTAGTTTTTTCAGCTAATTTAGGCCTACTATTCATGCCGCATCCAGGCATGGGACCCCTAGTTTAACGTCCCTTCCAAAGGACGGCGGAGTGAGCTGTTTTGGTCGTTCATCTGGAGGTCGCTCATCCAATTTCTGACCGTACCCAGCCGTGCTTAACTTTAGTTAAGCTAATGGAAATGGCTGCACCGCTTGGCCATTCATTCATCACTCACCCATGAATCTAATTCATGAGCATGCTGTCATAGATATTTCCTACTTTTGGGCGATTCCACAAAGGGGACGTATCTTCAGTATATCATGGGGGATTTTCAGATGTTTGCCCTGTGAAAATTTGTCTGCGACCTTTATTTGCTAACAGGTCTTGGATCCAGTAAGTTGCCCCACAGAGATACATTTTGCTGCCGTTTTTCCCTTGCAAAATGGCAAATTTTCAAGGTTGGGTGGGGGAGGGTGGCTTACCCCCAAACCCCCTGAAATTTCATTCCTGATTCCACATTTAAATCCTTGGCCAAACTACTTCAACATTTTTGTCCAAAACATTTCATCAATGTTGGGTGTAAATGCAGAGCTGGTTTTGCCACCCATGTTGGGTGATGTTGAATATTGTTTGATGATGTCGCTTGAATTTTTATAATTGATTTTGCAGGCAAGGCGAGGTTTTTTGGTTAGCTTGAATGAGCTTGGTATAACCGTAGGAATCCTTCTCGCATACCTGGTCAACTACCTGCTCATCAAAACTGAGTTTGGATGGTAAGAGGACATTTTAACTCTGCTGAGATGTTTTTTTTGATTTTTTTTAACTGTTCTGCTTTGTTCATTGCTTAGTGCACCCATTGTAAATTAAGCAAGGCATTTTTCGTACCTTAGTGCCAGTATACATTCTGGGATTTTTGCTTGCCACCGGTTCTAGCCAATTTTTTACTAGTAAAAATGGCTTGCCATTTGAAAAGACCGCCCCCCCTTTCATCGTGGCATAATGGTACAGTGAAAGGAGCTATGCCACTATGCTATGATAAAAGGGGGAGTGGCGTGCCTTTTCATCATTTAATAAACATGTATCAGAGTTACCTTCCTTGATCCGCCACCCTGCTTTCCTTTGAAAATAATATATGATTTCACCAAAAGGACACAGATGCCTTCTTTTGCCCACCTCGCCAACTAGTTAGGGGCTCACATACCCCTTTATAGCACCCCCATTCTTGCTCTCTGTTTATCTAATTTTCAGATGGACAAGTTTAATTCGTTTTCAACTTAGACACGCACAATATTGACATTTTTATAAAGTATTTTCTCCCATTTGCTTTGCCCTGTTACTTTTTCTCAGGCGCATCATGTTTGGGCTTTCAGTAATACCAGCATTCCTACAAGGCTTTGGAATGATATTTTTGCCTTCAAGCCCTCGCTGGTTAATATCCAAGCAATTGCACCGTGAGGTATGTGCTTTTGATGTTTATTTCTGATTTTGAGTTTGATTTTTCTGATTTTAAGCCTGAGTCAACAAAAAGAATTCAAGCGGAGGTGTTCTTCTGTTCTGTACCTGTACACAAATAGATGTGGGGAAATTCGTCGAAGTGTCCTAATACTATTAAGTCAGTAGAAGGAACTGGTAATAAGTAAATGAATGAATAGATGAACGAATGATTGAATGAATGAACGAATGAATGAGAGAATGAGTGAATGAATGCATGAGCGAATGCATGAGTGAATGAATGAACGAATGAATGAGTGAATGAGTGAGTGAATGAATGAGTGAGTGAATGAATGATTGAATGAGTGAGTGAATGAATGAGTGAGGATATGAGTGGGTGGGTGATTGAGGGAAGGAGTAAGCAAAAGCATGGAAGAATGAGTTGCATTTTGAATAAATAGACAAATAAGTCGTTGAATACGTACTATTTTATAACTGAAATGGAAAAACGAATCACTTTCTTAAAATTGTTTTAAGTTCTGAAATTGCCCTACAATTGATTTTCTCAACCTTTTTGTAAATAAGCATTCATTGCTTACAGGCAAAAGATGTTATTTCAAGTTTATGGCCCTATTGTGATGTTGGTCATCAGATGCAAAAGTTGAAGAATTCTCTAAGAGATGAGAAGGTATTGGTGATAAATAGCTAAAATTCATTTTCAGGTTTCATTTCCAGTTTCATAAGCTGGCCTTACTGTTGTGCTCTAAGCGAATACCATTGAGTTTCATGTCTGATTCCAAGGGAATTTCCTTACCAGTTTAGCTTTGGCACCCTGTGCTTCCCTCACGTGATTGAATGGTGTAGAAATACTACTTGAGATAGCTTTACACTCGCAGTGATACTGGTACACACATTTTTATGAGGGAGACTTTCATATTATATTCTGCTACATACAATAGTAACCTTGCTTAACAAGGTAGTTACAATAGTTACCTCGCTTAACAAGGTAATTACAATTGTAACCTCGCTCAGCAAGGTAGTTACAATTGGCTAGCTTGACAATGATAAGCAAGCTACTAACAATAACTAGAGTGAAAGCAAACAAAGTTTATATTAACATTAAGCCTCAGAATTGCTGAAATTTAGGGATTATTTTGGAAAAATGCAAGGCTCAAAATCTGTCAAGACTTAGAAAAGTTTTCTCTCGAATACCTCGAAACTATCTTGGATATTTTTATGAACAAATATTTGGTAAAGCAGCCTCATTGGTACAGTATTTGGAGTACAAATAAAGAATCTACCGTACAGATTCTTCCTTTTATACGAATAAAATTTATAAAAACAGAAAGGCTCAGAATCGCTGAAATTGAAGAATAATTTACGCGTATCGCAAGGCTCAAGCTTCATAAAAACTTCGAATTGTTGTGTATTTGAGCTGCAGTACTGTTTGTAGATTAATATTTGCACTATTGATACAATATTTATTATTCTGTTCCACTTTTGTTTTGTTTTATGATGAAGTAAAACATCAACAATGATTTGAATATATTCCTCTGATTTTCAGGTGAAGTTACACCCACTGCAATTCAGGATAATTTAATATTAATCTAATGGTCAAAAACATTAATATTAAGAAATATCGTACAGCAGTTTAACAGTATTGAAGTTAAACCAAAAATGAAGTATCGTTCTATAAGACAGCTTGTTATGGTCAGAAAATGGCTATAGTTATTGTCGTAGAGAAATTCGTCTTTGTACTTCCTTCCTTCTTCACTCAAGGCTGTCAATGTAGACCATGATTTCTGTTGTTTTCACTTGTTGCCTAAGCGTCAGAACTGTCTTAACATATCCTACCTATTGTTATGGCGTCCAACAGAGTTCATTAGTGTGATGTCATGAAAATGATAATTTTAGAATATTCTAATTTTGGCTTTAAATTCTGAAAAAGCAGTTAGAAATAGCGACTAATGATGAACTTCAGCTCGATCTAAAAAATAACGAAAGAGATATAGGCAATTGAATGCTGGCACATTTCCTATCAAATCACTGTATTTTGAGTCTGGTTCTGAACGTTTGGAACCGGAAGAAAAATACAGAGGATTGTATGGCAAGTTTTCTGTCTTCAAATGGTCATGTTTCAGCGCATTTTGGCAATATTCATACAAAATTGTCAACTCTTGCCTATTCTGAGGTGTGCTTTCACTCCATCTTTTCAAAAATTTACAAATTCTAAAATAGACTTGTGACTTCATCACTAATGAACTGTATTATTTACTTTATACTTTTGCATTCTTTGACGTCATACATTTTGCAATAAAGCTTATTTTAATATCTGTAGTATTATCTACAACTTTTCAACATTATCTGCTATTATCTGTCCTTACTTAATTAGTTAAATCTCCTAGCTTTAGCGTCATTCACTTTGCGATATAAGATTTATTGTTCCTTCTATATTCTATTTTAGGAATATAAATTAACGGATCTTTTCACAAAGAAAGAAAACCTAGGTTTTCGAATGTTTATTGGCTGTGGCATAGTGTTTTTTCAGCAAGTATGACCTTTGATTTCCTCTTCATAGTAGACTGTGATTCTTTCTTTTACTTAATGCCAGTTTTTGGAAAGATCCATCTTGCAGAACGTTAGAGGTCACCTGGTACTGTCTGTAGAGTTCTTTTAGAGCTTGTTTTTTCTGTATATTTACATTTTTATGCATGCATACTTATACTTGGGGTATCAGATAAAATGACGCTGCGAAGCCATTTCCAGGGGAGACAATAGGCATTGTGGGAATAATAGCTGCTTTGTGACACCTAAGACAATAGCTGTCTTACACATAACAATAGCTTCTTCACACCTATAACAATAGATTTTTAGGGCGAGAAAGGCATTTTAAGAATAATAGCTGCTTCACATCTAGAACAATAGCTGCTTGTCACCTAAGACAATAGCTACTTCACACCTCTAGCAATAGATTTCTGGGGCAAGGATAGGTATTGTGAGAATAATAGCTGCTTTACCACACCTAGAACAAAAGCTGCTTTACACATAACAATAGCTACTTCACACCTCTAGCAATAGATTTCTGGGGCAAGGATAGGTATTGTGAGAATAATAGCTGCTTTACCACACCTAGAACAATAGCTGCTTGTCACCTAAGACAATAGCTACTTCACACCTCTAGCAATAGATTTCTGGGGCAAGGATAGGTATTGTGAGAATAATAGCTGCTTTACCACACCTAGAACAATAGCTGCTTGTCACCTAAGACAATAGCTGTTTCACATCTATAATAGCTGCTTCGTATTTAGAACAATAGCTGCTTCACACATATAGCAATGGATGCCTAGGGCGAGAAAGATATATAACTAGTGAAAGGGAATAGTCGCTTGGCGTGGTGAGCCGGGAACCTTACTATCACTCTATTTTCTTACCTTTGTACATCTTAGAGTGTGTAGCCAGTTTTTATATTTATCTGTTTGTTATTTGTTCATCTGTATCTGAAATTGAAAAATTACAATGTTTTGTCTCTGTATAAAAATGCGTTGCACATTACCTGATGTATTTAATTGTTTATTTGAATTATAGATAACCGGGCAGCCCACTGTCCTATATTATGCGCCAGCTGTTTTCCAGTCAATGGGCTTTGGCTCGAGTACATCTGCAACTTTGGCAACCGTTGGCCTAGGCATTGTCAAGGTTTGGTTCATCCTGTTTGCTGTAAATTTGCCTGTTATTTATTGGACGAAATTTATTTTTTCCATAATCTTTTAGTTCTTATGTTTGATATACATAATAACACTGTTGTTTGTATTATTGCCCAATTTTTTGTTGGACCTCAATATTCTTATCTTTTTTCTATTTTATACTTACAATTATTTCAAAATTTTGAGTCTCATAAGTGTTGCTTAGCGTAAAAGTCAAAGGAGTTATTCAGATTTTTGATGTCTTACTCTTCATAAAGCAAAACAGCAGTGGCACAGAGTAACGAATATTGTCTCGATGGTGTAGCTTAGCGTAACAGTCAAAGGACTTTTTTCAGATTTTTGATGTGAATAAAACAGTGCTTAATTTCTCTTGTCTGCAATTCTTGCAGTCCTGGAAATTGAATCTTTATTTCTACCCTTTTCATTCAAAGCATTCATTCATTTGTTATTGCATTGATCCATTGCTTTATTTCCATACTCTGCTTTTGCTGCATCTCCTCTCTTTCATCCACTCAGTCACGTTTACTTTCGTTCATTCATCTTTTCACTATGTTTATCTACTTTGATAGCCAAATGATATTCTTAATCAAGTACTCTTCGCCCATAGGTCATCTTTACAATGCTAGCACTTACAATTGTAGACAGAGTAGGTAAGATATTTACTGAACTTATTATATCTTGCAACAATGATGCATGAACATGAACGTCAGAGCATGTCCGGAGACACGTGCGATCGCAAGTGCGATATTTACAGAACTTGTTATTGGTGATGCAGTCCATGCCCGGAAGAAATTGTTGCACGAGCATCAATTAACATTGTTTACGTTTAATAGGTCCTATTTGGTCACACTTGGGGCCAATTAGACGCATCCTAACATATTAACTGCATCTGGATATATAGTTTGGTTAACCTTTAGGTCACTATCCGACGTTTTCATACTCTGATGAGTATCGGACGTTAAAAGCTTATAAGTACTTCATAAGGATGTTGCCGCCTTTTCGTGCTGTGGTAAAGTTCTGTAGTATCAATAGATTATTTACTTGTATATTTACTTTTTACTATGTTTGTTAGCAATTTTGTTAGTTGGACACATCGTAAAATGAATGTATCCACAAATAAAATGAAATGAAATGAACATTTTTAGCTGAAATTGTTAGTTTATAGGTGGAAAAACTAAGGGCCTAATTTATGGCCTGTTGAGGGATTAGCATATATTCAATTAAACCTTTACTAATATGACATTTATTTTTACTAGGTAGACGCACATTGCTGCTTATTGGAGTAGTTACAATGACTTGCAGCGTCATCACTCTCAGTGCAGTAACAAGGCAGGTTGATTACCTGCCAAGTAGGAACCCTTGCGATAGTAACTTTATTGGCGCAGGTCATACATATATCAGTGTGCCTGCTTATCGATTAATAGACCATTGCCACGAGCAAGCCTCTTTAAATAGAACATCTATTTTCCTTGGAAATAACACAGCGTCGTCCATTGTGAAAGCAAATGGAAGTTTGTCGAACCATGGCAGTGTTTTTGCGACCACAAGACGCTCAATACTCACCGACGCCCGAACTCTATCGACAAGTAACGAGACTTATGCGAGAAATTGTACGAAACATCATCGGCACATAGGAGTACATCAGATTCATCGGTACCCACCGAGTGTTAAATATCTATGTCTAATTGCACTCATGGTTTTCGTTGTTGGCTATGCTATTGGATTCGGACCGAGTAAGTTCGTTAATTCAAAAGTTACTCTTTTTTGAAACTTCTTTTTCATGATGAAATTTAAGCATAAAAATGTCAACATCTCGATAACTAAGCAGTGTAAAATTGGCTTGCGTTAATAGAATTACAGCTTATATAATCGAAAATAAATGTCTCAAGACTTCAAAAGTTCTGGATTGAGCCAGTGTTTGTTTCTACGGCAGAAAAGGTAGTACGTCGCTCGAATGGTGGTGTTCATTAGCCTTCGTCCAGTAGACTTCCTCGTATTTTCATCGAAGTCAAAATCCTTCATCATGTCCAAAAAGAATTCGAAAAACTGCTCATGAAACCACGTGCTGCTATTGATAAAGTTTATAAGAATATTAAGTCTTAGAATCGCTGAAATTTAGGAATAATTTTAGAGTAATGCAAAGCTCAAGCTTGATCAAGACTTCGAATTTTTGTATATTCGCGTTAAAGTTAGTATTGTTTTTAGATTAACTTTTGCTCTGTCAATACAATATCTATTGTTGTGTTCCTTTTTTATTTTGCTTTATAATGAAGTAAGACATCAACAAAGGTTTGAATATATATCCCTTTGATTGTCAGATAAAGTTACAACTTTTGGAACTTAAGAATAATTTAGGAACAATTTAGGGTTCAGAACCACAAAAATTAAGAATATGAAACTGAGCAAAAAATTGGGTGTTTTGTCGAAATAAATAAATAAATATACATATATATATATATATATATAAACAGTACTCTTCAATGACTTAAGAGAGCATGGTAAGAGTGAAAGGGATGCTTCCGCACAATGTCCCTGGAAACTGTTCGATGTTTTACAGGGTCAGATAATGGCTATTGCGGTAAACATAGGTTAATTTTGACTGAATACGGGGTTGAATAAGGAAAAGCCAATAACTTGTATCGAAGCAAAAATTTGAGTGCAAAAAGAACTGCAAAGGGTAGTATACCATATTTCATCCAAAGAACGTTCTTTACAAACCCGAACTTTATGATGCGGCTTTTATTGGAGAGGGCGTTTATCAAAAGGTGGCATTCTTTAAAGGAAATACAGTATTTGAATTGACATGATAATATGATATGCTAAATATGATAGTATATTGTTTATACACGATTCTACCCTTCAGCTTTTTATTTTAACATCAATAATACACAAAATTGTAAGTAGATAATATTTAATATTGTCTAAATAAATAGAAGTAGAAGAGTAGGTAACTAGATTTACATCCTATGACTCTGGTAATCCATGGGGTCTTGTTTCTAAATGGCCAAGTATATTTTTCATCAGCTCTTAGGGAACTCCTTTAATGTCTTTTTGAAGTGACTAATAGTCGGGAGCTCCCTAATATCAGTCGGAATAGTATTCCAAATTTTTACATTAGAGTATTGATTGCTCTTTTTCGCCTGTTCAGCATTAAGCCTGGGAATTTGTTGATCTTTAAAATGCCTTGTTGCATAATTTGATTACGAAGATTTTTGTTTATTTGAAGTTTACCCCAAAGATTTTCTGGACTTATTTTGTTAAGTATTTGTTATGCCATGGCAAGTCCGTATGCTGTAATTCTTGCAAAATTGGAACCCGTTCTTTTCCTCATGTGCCCCCCCCCCCATCCTCTGTTCCTACGTCTATAGAACTCATGGTTCATGCTGTCAGCTCACACACTTTGTTTCAGCTTCGATATTCCGTCTTTTTCTGTCGTGTTATCAACAGCTTCTAGCAGTAACCTTACCTATACTGTTTTAGTTTCTTGGCTCATATTGACGGAAATATTTCCCGTTGGTATAAAAGGCAGAGCAGTGGCCACGGCGACAGTATTCAATTGGGGAACCAATATTATTACGTCACTGACTTTCCTTGATGTAATTAGTAAGTGATCATTGCTTTTTATTAATTTTGCTGAAAATGTAAAGGTATGTAAGAAACTTTTATACAGGATAGCACACGCGCATACGAACAGTAGTGAATTTTTGCCTCCCAGTGTAAGAAAAATGAGTTATGGAGCCAAGTCTATCAAATATAGGGGGCCACGTCTTTGGGTAACATTAGCTAGCACATAAAGAATACCGTATCTATTCATGAGTTTAGAAATCATATTAAGAAATGGAAGGGCGATGACTGCACGTGTGGATTATGTAGATTATTTATACTAAAATTGGGCTCGGGACAGCCGAGAGGGGGGCAAAGGGCAAATTGCCCCAGGGCCACATGCACCAAGAGGCCTCATTACACCCAATGCTTCAAGGCCTGGGGCCTCATACAGTAAACCAGCAGTAATTTTCCAATGTTAATTTCTAGACCCTGAAAATTCTGCTCGCTTCGCTCTCAGGGGGCTCGTCTTACTCTTTTACCCCGGGGCCTCAGAACTCTCTCGGCAGCTCTGATTGGGCTTCTTGTAATGAGATATTCTTTAGGATTCAGATAACTAAATCAGATATACGTTAAATCTTGATACTATCTTTCGATGTGTATGCCTATTTAATCTGTAGCACTCTTCTAGGTTCACTTTATTTGATTTTAAATATTATATGTTTATTTTTTTGATTTATGTTATGGAGGAGCGAGGTAGCATAGTGGTTAGAGCGTACGCCTCCCATGCGGAAGGTCTACAGTTTGAGCCCGGCTCGATCCCCTGATTGAATACTCGCTCACTATTCACCCAGCAGCAGATAAGTACCCAGTGGGAACACTGGGGAGATAAAGGCGGCGAGGAAAGGAACTGGCCACCCTACCTCACCTTCCGATGACTCAGCATAAGTGTCCTCTCTAACAGGCACTCTCCTACGTACGAAAGTATAGGGGACTTCCTTTACTTTACTTTACTTTGTTGACAAAGCAGAGCTTCACAATTAACCTTTAACCGTTCTAGGTTCACTTTATTTGATTTTAGATGTTTTATGTATATTTTGTAATGTACGTTATGGAGGGCCCCTTGAAAACCAGCACGGCTGAAGTGCCACCCTCTTTGAAATATGTGAATTGAAATGAGTTGAAACGTGCATTATAGGAAACTATTCCACTGTCACACCTCATACATATTCAATACCTTTTCATTATTTGTTGTTTCAGCATCAATAGGCCCATCATATACGTTTCTTGTCTACTCTATACTTGGGTGCCTTGCTGTCATATTCATCTATGCATATGCACCAGAGACAAAGTGTAAAACACTTGAACAGATTTCAGATGATCTTAGCAAAAGGTATGTTTCGTGTACGTTTTTCTGGGTATATTGCATCTTGTTGTTGTTGTTTACTTTATTTGTAGTAGGCTGCTATCCCTAGATTTTCAGCTAATTTAGGCCTACTATGCATGCCGCATCCATGCATGGGACCCCTAGTTTAACGTCCCTTCCGATGGACGGCGGAGTGAGCTGTTTTAGTCGTTCATCTGGAAGGTCGCGTCGCCCATCCAGTTTCTGACCGTACCCAGCCATGTTTAACTTCAGTTAAACTAATTGAACTGGCTGGTCCGCTTGGCCACTCGCTTCTTGTTTGGGACAGGGCTGTACCAGAAGAAGGTTCTCGGTAGTGTTAATAGTATTTTTATTAACAGCTTCCAGGCTCGCTGGAGAGGGGGACAGACGGGTGCAAGTGCCCTTCCCACCTTTCATTTGAGGGAGCATGGGGAGTAAAAGTGCCCTTTTTTGAAATGCAATAGAATCCTTTTTTAGACATTGATATAATGTAAAGGAGATGAAACAAGCTATATAAACAAACAAAATATTATTGGAAAAAGAACTATTTGCATAATTGTGGTGAAATACAGGCCATGCTAAAGGATAGAACGAAAATTTTTCAAAGGTACCTTGGGTCCAACAGAGGTGCCTATGCTAGGCAGTGTCCCAAAAAGGTGTCTATGCTAGGTGGTGCCCAGTGGGCCCCCTTTTGCTCCAGTTGGTCCCCCTTGCCCCACTATCTTTCCGGCATGCCTGGCAATTTCTTCAATGTTGGCTAAAATATACAAATATGGCTAACGAGCTAATAAATGCCAACAATGTAAAAAGAGAAAAACTATTATGCAGTTTTCGTTAAGAGAAAAAACTATAAAAACCCTAGTCCATTGATAAAAATTTTGCACATTACAATCTGCTGGTGCAATTACTCTTAAGTGCCTAATTCCCAGGGGGGTTGGAAACAGAAGAAATTATTAAGCGGGGGGTCGGAATAAGCAAGGGGGATTAGAAGGATAGCTTTGAAATCTACGATAGTACTGCTATGAAGCACTCTATGTTCATAAATTGGGCGCCTATGGTCGTGAGAACGTAAGCAGCACAAAACATTGTTAGCAGACAAGATTTGCTCAAAACATCTATTTGGAACACGATTTGAAAAATTTTGCACAAAAACTAATAAGCTGGGTGTTATAAGAGCTGGGGGGTTAGAGAAATTTTCAAAATTTAATTAGCAGGGGGCGACAATTAGGCACTCAAGAGTACTTCCTGTTAATGGTTTTATTGTCTGTTTGAAATTAGGTAGTGTGTCAGATTCCTTAATTTTCTCCTCTAATAAGGCCCGTAAATTTTGACCTATGTATTAAATATTTTCAATTCCATATTTTGCTGTCTTGACATTCGGCAATTGCAAACGATTTCTACTTCTAAAATTATGTTGGACATCTCCTATCGCAGTAAATATGTATTCATAAATATTGGATTTAGATTGTTTTTTGTTTTGAAAATTTCAACCATTAGCAACTGCAGATTGTGCTGATGAATGGTCACATATTTTCCTTCAGTTTTTCTAACTTCAATTCACTTCCTTTGCATACAAGCCGTAGTGTGCGAGCTGTATAAAGGGTACGTTGATGTTCCAGGAAAGGGCAGATTTTTAATGGCTCTGGTCATAAACATTGATGCCAAAATGCCTCCGGTCATAAACATTGGTGCCAAAATGCCTCTGGTCATAAACACTGGTGCCAAAATGCCTATCTATTTGGAACAAAAGGCAAAAAATTTCTAAAATTGCCTCCATTGTAATATCAGATTTTAGGATGTACCAGTAAATGGATTCCGTGTTGCCATGCACGTTTTCCAGCTCTGCTGATGTAATTGGTTTTACTCCGCTCACGTTATTTGGACGTATTTTCAATGTTTTGTGCGCTAGAAGAGAGTTGGCAGATTGGAGTGCTGTATATTGAATCAATTCTGGAGTTTTTCATGGATCCCGAGTCTTCTGGGTGTTTAGACATTGCAGTATAACAGGATAAACTTTGCTGAAGTAGTTCAAATCAAGTTAGTATTTTTGAGAAGCATAGACGATACATTGCTTCTTAAACACGCGTGTGTTCCTGCACTTGTGTGTGGTTGTGTGCGTGGTTTCGTGTGTATATTTTTATTTCATTTTAATATTTTAATTAGTTTATAAAGCTATTTTAGTCTACCAATAGTAAATAAATTTCTGAAATGAAATGAAAAATTTCATTTTACAATTCTTTACGGGAGAGAACCCTTCAGCAAAGAATTTTTCTTTAGTAAGTAATGTCGGGGGAAGGCCGTAGGGCTTATAACAAAGCCCCGAGGAAAAACTGAGAAAATGGGGAAGTTTAAGTAGAGAGGGAGATAAGATCAAGTTTGTTGATGTCAGATTTAAAAGATGACAAATTGAAGGATTCAGGGAAAGTAGTGGGTGGCAATGAGTTCCACAGTTGAGAAGTTCTAGGAATGAAAGAAGATTTGTGAGATAGATTTCGTTGGTTTACAAGGGTTCCTCCATCTAAAATTCGGTATTAGCAATAAGAAAAGGTTATGAATCTAAATACAAATATTAACAAATTTACAATCTTTGATATGGGAGGAAAAGTAATACGAATTAAAAAGTTCAAAATACAATAGGAACTTAATGGTAAACCGGAGTGATGGCCCAGTGGTTAGAGTGTCTGCCTCACAACCGGTAGGTCGTGGGTTCGAGCCTCGGCCGAGTCATACCAAAAGCTTTAAAAATGGTACCCACTGCCTTCTCATCTGGCGCTTGATGTATGAGAATGATGACCAGGGAAAGGGGACTTGGACCCCCATTGAGCCACAGAGTATCGGTTGGCTTAGTCGACCTAAAAAGTGGAGGTTTGGGAGAAAGTGGGTTGGGCCGTATACTGTTGTCTCTAGAATAGAGGCGGCTAACTATAAGATTAAGTCCCAGGAAGGCAAAGAACTGTTTGTGCACCACAATAATTTGGTCTCTGCCATGCCCAACTTAAATGGGACTGTAGTCTGCCCCACCCCAGAAAGCCCAGAAATATCTGTAGTAGAACAGGAAGCCACAGGCGGAGACGACATTAGAGTTAAGCGTGCACAAAATTTAAGACCTAGGAATCTTCGTCAATTAGTGAGCCCTCCTGTTCGATATGGTGATATTGTAACACATTAAATAGTCGCATCACTTTAAGGGGAGGGAAGGCGTAGCGTTAATAAGGTCCTAGGTCAAATGTATTAGTTG
Organism: Cassiopea andromeda; assembly: GCA_018155075.1. Taxonomy (NCBI): domain Eukaryota; kingdom Metazoa; phylum Cnidaria; class Scyphozoa; order Rhizostomeae; family Cassiopeidae; genus Cassiopea; species Cassiopea andromeda. Next base: position 33,693 of record WIPJ01001382.1, read on the forward strand.
CACCCTATGCCACAGTTAGCCTGTTGGTTCTCAACATGTACAGTAATTAACACCATTACGTATCCTTCATGCGTAACAGGTAACTTGAATTGATTTAGTTAGTCTTGAAACTAAGCATCAGAATTCAGATGTGTTTCTGTTCTGTGTCGACTCTGCCTAAGAAAACGTTACAGGAAGTTAAGCACGCGTAGCTACCAGTGGACCAGCCCCCCTCCCCGCTGTAGCCCTCACTGCATTCGCAGACGTCTAGCCTAGGATCACTGGAAATGGAGATAGGCGCCGCCCTACGCGCTATTGGCGCGGAAGGAACTTTCATATTATTATTTTTTCATATTATTATTTTCTCATATTAACTTATTTTTTCATATTAACTTATTATTTTTTCATATTAACTTATGATATGAATTACCCTTCAGCAAAACTGAAATAAACTTAGGAATATATCATAGTCATAATGGGTTAGTTACAATAACAAAAATTAAAATATACCTTAGGCTGTTCTTCCAGGGGGTTGTGTTTGATTTATTCTCAGCTCATCAAATACATTTTCAGTTGTTTTTTGAAGTGAAAAAGCGTGGGAAGTTCCCTAATGCTTAAGGGGTTTCATTCTAGGTTTTAAGAGCTGTCTATGAAAATCCTTTCTTTGCATACTCTAGACTATACTTAGAAATCTGGATATTTCTGCAGAATCCTGTATTGTAACTTTGACTTTTTGTGATATAATGGTAACTAGTTTTCTGTTGTTGTTTTGTTGCTTAATGGATGCTTTGAAAGCGAAAAGAGGGGACATATTGTTAGATGCAGGCTTCAAAGCATTCCAAAAATGGACATCACGGTAAGAAAATGATTTTTGACTGGTCTTTGTAGCCATGTGGGGAGCATATAGGTCAGTATCAGAATATGATGTAGATGACACCATGTTCTGATACCGATAACATCAGAATGTAAACAACATGAGAAAAGTATGCAGTTAAATGAGGTGAATTCGATCCGTGCACAGTTCTTTCATGCAAAACATTTCCTTTTAGGTCGCTGTGCTGCCTACGTGTGACGTCATGTTGTAATAAAAATGAACGCTTTCAGGTAGAGCCTTGTCATCAAGTAGTAGTCAGGAGCACTACTTCTGTGTGAGTTAAATTCTAATACATTTTTAAGAATCGAATTTATTGTCACCTTCATTACCAAGGGCCTGTTTACATGTTCCTCGCAAGTGGACTAGCCTGCTTACCGAGATCTCGCCACATTAAAAAATCAATAGGAATATTTACTTCTCTTTATAGGAGAAAGTGAGCTAGATACCGGGAGAGCGAGATCTCCCTGAAGCGCTACTGAGATCTCTGCAGACGGGATACTAAGGCCCAATTCACGCTATACCGGATTCATCTTGTACCACATTCTTGACCGAATCCAATGTCAAAACTGCCCATTGTTCACACTACTCCGCTCTGCTTCATTCACGTCACTAAACCTTTTGTTTAGAGGAACTTTTCATGGCAACTGTCATTGCTTGAAAATTGATTGACGCTTGACAGCAAAGCTAACTGCAGCTCAGAGAGAGCTTCTGGGGTGATGATGTATGGGATTCATGCATTCACACCAGGTCAAAAGTGATCCGATATCGAAAGTAATTCGAGACATACTACTTTCACAGCGGAATTCAGTCCGCAAAAGCGATATGGAGCATATCGGATTCATCCGGTATAGTGTGGATGGAAGGCCTACCTGATATAGGAAGTAATCCGATATGTGATGAATCCGGTATAGTGTGAATGGAGCCTTAGAGCTAGTTAATAGGGAGCTTGCTAATAGCTAGTTAATTGTGGTAGCAGTTAATAGGGAAAGTCTGATATCTGATTTCCACTTGAATTCAAACAAATTGAATGCGATATGTCACAGTTATGGACCGCATTGAAGCATGTGAAGAAGTCCAAAAATACCGGCATCTCTAGTATCTCATAGAAGTGTAACGAGTTCCGAAGAGTAGAGCCAGAGACACAACATTACTCTTCGTTATCTAACTCATACTCAACTCATTCTAAGCTAACCATTCATATAATATCAAGCAATCATAATCATACATAGAGACACCGACACAGTACGTAGCACGGCATAGTAGAGACGTCACATCCGGTTCACAACACAGCACGTTACAACTCAATTAGCTATACGCAGATAATTAATCAGCACAAGGCAAAATATTACAGAAGGGAATGATACTCTGCCTTCGATGATCGAAGTATATTGACATCCCGAATGTAATACCTTCGTTGCTCTTTTGTATGCAATCGATATATTATCAACAGCTTCCGAAGTTTTCTCCTCGACTACATGGTCACGACTTATCATATAATTTTTGCGTGATGCCGTAAGGTCAGCTATGAACGCATTTTCGTTAAGGAAGCCACTGCATTTTGCTTAAAGCATTAAGGAAAACCTTATAACATTAAGAGAAAAAATTAATCAACTGCAGTCTATGCTTGTTCCTTAATACTTCGTGCTTTAAGTAATAATTTTTCAACTATAAACCAGGCTTAAGCTGTGTCCTCAGTCTTTATCGCAGTTTCATCCTTTTTTAAATTGTTGTACTTTAAACATTTTCTCCTTTTCTTTGCTGACTCACCTACAGCCTTTTCTGCTCTCTTCAGTCTCTTCAAGTCTTTTTCTCTTGCTATTTCTTTCAAAACTGTCCCTGGTTCAAGCTGCATTGCTTTGCAAATTAAACTTTGATAAGAAGCTCCCATTGCATACCTGCAAACTGCAAATGCCATTGCAGTCTGCATTGTTTTTCTGCCCACACATGTGGACTCGGGAACAATTTTCCATAAAGTGCTATGGAGAGCTTCATTGGCATTCTGTGTCATGCTCCTTGAACACCGATTTGATAAATTAGGATTATACAGCCTTTGAAAAATTGAAATAAGTCTCTTCCCTATATCAACTGGGAGAGTGTCATGTCCTTTATGCTCTCTGCCAAAAACACCATGACGATTTCCCAGGTGGACAATGGACATGTTTAGGTTGCTCATTTGTTGATGAAAGAAGTAGCACAATTACCATTATATGTTTTTGCAATAATGGTACGTTAGATGAATACGTTCTAATGGCTTTCCATAGTAGTTTTGAATTCTTTTTATCTTTAGGTTGGATAAGTTGCCTCTGCCAGTTATTGCTGTTTTCCGTCTCTTTGATGCACTTGCAATTTTCTGAGTGCTGTGCCAACCACTTTGCATCATGATTGATGCAGTCTTTCTTTTCAATGTTGATTCTGTCACCATACACATTTGCATCACAGACTTCACCATCTGCCTTGCTGTCACCATCAGATAACATGGTAGTGTACCTGAGTGAGTGCTCCCCAATCAACCTTTTCCTTATCCTCAAGGCACATTCAACCTCCATTGACCCAGATGTTCCCTCATAATTTTTAGAGCAAGATACTTTGTGCTTTTCCTTCCAATCTTGGTCACTGTCAGTCTTAGGCCTGGTTTAAAGGTCGCATTTCTGCCGCGTCGAATTAAATTCACTTTAATTCGACAGTAACACGGCAAAATGCGACAGTGGATTTAAACGTCGAATAAAATTCTGTCGCATCAAATCAAATGTGGCGCCATTTACTTTCACGCATGCGTTTGACAGTGACATGCTTTGGCGTGATCCATGATTACTTGTAGGGATACATGTGCTGCATTTAATTAGAAAGAGTTTTGGCTTTGAAATTCTCCTAGCTTTTCTATGGTTTCAGTATCAAACCCTTCTTAGCAAACAGTTTTCACATTCCGATATTCTAAGAAGCAGAAAGTTTAAAAAGCTGCACGTAAATCCAACGTGTTCATAAACCTTGGTCTATAGCAGTAAATAGGCTCTTGAAGATCCGTGAAAATAGCGAGTGTAACAACATTGAACATAACGATTGCGTCACATTCTTGCCTTGAGCTACTGGAATGCACGTTTCACAATAGCCACGTCAATCAAACTCTTTTGAGTTTCTTTGGTAAATTGCGGACCCCGGTGAGATCAATTTAATTCGACGCTACACAAATTCGACCTTTAAATCGAGTCGCATTTCTGCCGTTTAATGCGACAAGCCTGGTGAACTACTGCCGTATTTAATTATTCAATGCGGCAACGGATTTAAACGTCGAATTTGTGTCGAATTCAATTGACACTTAGTATTTTTTAGGCTACTTGATTTAATTCGACGCGGCAGAAATTCGACCTTTAAACCAGGCCTTAGCCTCACACTTTGAGCATAATTAGATAATACCTCAAAGTCAATTGGTAGTGCAATAGGTAGGTCAATAACAACTCCAACACCATTATATAATGAGAACCACGTTTCTGCCAGGCTCCATCATAAGACACAGCAATATCCAGAATGCCTTGGTTATCAGGCTGGACTTCAATAGCTGAATAGGCTTTGATTATTCCTTTGGTTGGTTCCTGGTGTAACTTGTGTTTCTACATGGGCCAAGGCTGTTCCATGTGTTGCAGGTTCGGTTCACATATTGATGCTTTACTAAAGAATACTTTTAGATAAGAACATGTAATATTATCTTAAGGTGACCTCCAACCTCCCCCTGTCACCACCAATCGCCACCTTACAAACTGTATCAGACAGTTATGTACGGTAGTAATAAGACAGCTATTATTAAATATCAACAACTAGTTTCTTGTACACAGTTGTACACTAGTTCAACTGCAGAACATACACAGTAGTACAAATGAACTAATACACAACAAACCTCTCTCCTCTTGCCTAAAATCACAGCCCACTGGCATGACGTCTGCTCAGACCTAGAAAATACGTCTTCACTCCACGAGAATGAAAATCTTCCTGTTTATTCGAGAGGAACGGCAATGCGCACCTGCGCATTTACCATCTTTCAGAAAATCAAGATGGCGGCCACATCAAGATGTCGGAGAATCTCACAACAGAACACAACTGAACTTTTTACTACTGCAAACGATGACTCCGAACGACAACTAACTAGAAATGATAGATACATAAGACATACATAAGATTGACGGTTGTCAATTAGCGAAAGCAGTCAATTTCTTACTTAACTGTCACTTTATCATGCCTCTCTAATCTTCTCTCGCTTTCTAGGATCAAGGGTTCCCATCATGAACCCTAGACTGGCTCATCTGCTTAAACACTATCATGCTACCCTGTTCCAGCCTGTTATTATGCTCTATGTAAGAATTACACGTCAGCACAAATGGCATATTCATCATACCACACCGCTCTTTCATTGCTGAAAACCCACATCCAATGCCTCTGAATGCCAATATGGCTCTCACATTTATGTCAAATGGTACATTCTTGGATTGACTATTGCTAACTCTTTCAGACAAGAAATTAGTGCCACAAATCTCCTCACAATGGCTACAGGAAATTTTTGCTTTGGCAGCAAATCCACATTTACTTTCTGGAACCACCTGGAATGAAACTCCTGGCAACCCAAAATCAGGACACAACAATGTCTATATAAGCATTGAAATGCATTTCTGATCTGCAATAATATATACATTAGGTGCATCAGAGGGAATAATGTTTTCACTTTCAGGGTCCACTGTCACACCAAACACTCGAAATTTGTTTGCACTTGCAGACACATGCTCTTGATTGATGTTACTGCTCAAGGCAGCATCAGGAGTGTTGACAATGTCTACCACAGATTCATCCTCAATTGTTGTGGCAGATAGTTAGATCAAGAAAAGTCGTCATATTCATGAATTAAAATATACCTTGTTCAATCTGATTCTTCAAAATTCTGATTTGCTATTGATCAAAGTCTCTATTTATAATGTTAAAAAATGATGACGCAACTAAATAATAATTGGGTAAGCTCTAACAAAACTACTTACGCAGCGAAAATGATCCTAAAAATAAAGTAAAAGTGATGTAATTCCTAGCATCAACCATTACACAGCAAATAAATAATCACTCAGCGAAAGGATTTACGCAATCAAAAGGGAAGTCCCGTGTTTACTCTATATCTGTTCATTACGTAATCAGTTCTCGTGAAATCTAGAAGGTTCACGACATCAATGCTTGCTTTTGTGTTCTTTCTCCGGACCTTCGACGGCATCTTTCTTCTCCCGTGATACGGTTTACGTATTCGTTTCTTCGTTTTTCTGTTTCTTCTTCCACTTCTTCTTTACAACGTATTTCCACTTTTATCGATAAATAACTCACTCTCCACACGTTGAATCGAGGAAAACTAACCGTCTAGAGCAGAATTGATGCCATTATGGATTGAATGGGCTTATTAATTCACGTCCTTCATTTGAATCGGCCAATCAAAAGTGTGATCGTTAAAAGTGTCATGGCAACGGAGAGTTCTATTGTTTCTCTTGCCTTAAACAATCGCTAATATCATACCACAGGTAAATCACAGTTAGAAACCAAAGCCAGGATGCAATTCAATAAGAATAGGGCTTTCAGAATATGTATGTTGTATAAATTCAATTCAATTATGAAGACCAAAAAGACTCCACGAAGAAAACACTCTGATTTTGACTAATCTGCCCTTTATTATTCCATCATCTACTGTATATCTGTATACTCGTTCTTCTCTTCTCTAACGTTCTCTACTTCAATACCCCTTAATATACCCAAATACACATTACTAGTCAATGTCTCATGAATAAACTAACCAATAAGATTTAAGTCAACAGAAAAGGTGTATCTACGTGATAAACCTTCTAAAAATAAATTTGTGTACATAAAAAATATGTTAACCATTATCATTCCTATCCAGATAAGCCCTTGTTACACAGCAGTGATTCTAATTCTTGTATTCCTATCACAGGTCAGTCATGCAGTGGGGGTAACACATTATCACAGATAAGAAAGGGGGTATGGTAAGAATGAGTACTACCCAAGAATTAAAGACGGGCAAAAATTGCCCCCCGTGAATGCAATGACTGACCTGTGATAGGAATACAAGAATTAGAATCACTGCTGTGTAACAAGGGCTTATCTGGCAACTTGTCAAATACAGATTGACTTAAAATCGATAGCATTGATCCTGTATCAATTAAAGCAGTGACCTTAAAATTGTTAATAAAACATTCAATAAGGGGCTGAGGAGGAAAATTTTCCAAACTATGGCTTATCTTATTGTTAGCAGTAACTCCAACAATAGCATGACGGGGGTGCTCATTACAGCCTACAAGAGCACCCCTTAATAGGTTAAAGGAACATGCTTTGGTATTTGGAAATAAGTGACAACAAGGAACGTTTATTCTCCGCAGACAGATCACCGTGGGTAATGTTGGTAGTTAGGTTTGAAGCGCTTTCACCTTCTACGGAATCAACAGTACATATGGTTTCATTAGATGTTAAAAGGACTCCAATATGCTTACGATTATTCAATTCTACGGGAAGTTCGTTGACATTTATTAGTGTAATTTGAAAAACGCCTGCGATATTTGGGATTACTCGGCATGGGGTGGCGTACACCCCTGTAACCCCTTTTAATGTTGCGGGTTCAAAATCAGCTGTTATCAAAGACATGGATTTATTACAGTGAACAGTAACCACCGTTTCAGATCTTGGTTCTATCCTTATCTTACTATCCAACCTTATGACTTCTTTGTCTCTGGGCTTTAGGCAAGGGAACCAGCGTCTTCCGATTCGAATGTTATGATTCGAAAAATCGAATTCAATGCTGCGAAAATGAGAAAGAAAATCTCGGCCCAATAACACGTGTTTATATGTTTTGACATTCAATATCTTAATATTCTGATTTACTACAATGTGTGGGCATAATGATACATCAATATTTACTGTTCCAATGATTTTCATATTATTTCCCGATGCATCGATGAGGTGGTGGTGCGCTTGTTCATTAATTTGATTGTCAAACCCGAGTTTTTCAAAAGTACCGATATCCATCAATGAACAGCTAGCTCCAGTGTCAATCAATGCGTTTATTTCTTTGCCATCAAATTTTAAGCATAAGACTGCTGTGAAATCTTCAGTTAACTTCAGGGTGTTATCGTAGCAAGGTCCATATAGTCATTGAAACTTTGGGCAGGCCCTATCCCAGGAATCATGGCCTCTATTTCCGCAGGCTTGGCAGAAGCGGGTGGGGCAATCTCTGACAACATGGTCAGTGCTTTGACAGGAACGACATTTTCTACCAGACTTACTAACACGTGGGCCCATTGGCGCTCTTCCACAAGTTTTCCCTCTATGTTGGTTGTTTTGACGGGAGTAACTGCCCCTATTTCGGCGCCCCCGAAACTGAGAGCCAACGAAATTTGCTGAATCTGGCTCTAGCTGACCCCCGTCTTTATTTTCGCTATCCATCGAGAGCTTTTGCATAACTTTGGAGACAATGTCATCGATAGATGGGCTGTTGACGGACATGCATTCATGTGGCTCAGTGGGCGCAGTGGAGGCGAAGGACTTAAT